>JAUJPO010059892.1:0-13414 GCA_032270745.1 Tiaropsis multicirrata | reverse complement strand
TAAGGGCCGCACGTCCGGTATGTCACTTACCTTGAGTGCCCCCCCCCCCAACCGGGCTCACCGCGCACGAAGGCTGGACTACTCGTGTTCTCCATATAGACCCAGCCAGGCACATGCGGCGACTGCCGTGTACCAGATCTCATCGGTTCGCGAATCGTAATTAAAGATCAGTTTTCTAAAAACAGTTGTCCGATTTTCACATGATATTTCAGAGATACCAAACGACTGTTGGCTAAAATATTCTGATGAAACAATGAATGTGCTATACTACGGTAAAAGGTTTTACAATACAAAACCATTTTCAAAAGTCCCAAGGGATTGAAAATTGGTAATATTATTTATTGACTACTTGGAAATTTGCATGTCGTAGGCCGAAAACCTTTTTTTTGAGATAACAAAATTAAATAATTAGAGAAATTTCGAAAAAGTTACTTTTGAATAGTAGAAATCTTTTTTTATAAATATTTATGTGCTTATTTTACAGACCTATAGTTATTAATTAAAATGAAATATGGAAAAAATTATAATGATTTTCTGCCTTCCAAGTTCTAAAATTATTAAGCAAACTGAAATGTTTTTAAAAAACTGAATGCAAGTGAACCGTTTTAGGAGATTTTCCATCACTGGGGCAATACAAACATTTAATCACCCATTTTGATATTAGTGGGTGTGAGAGCTACAAGCAAAGAAACAGTTTCAACTTTTCAAAAGAACTACAGTTTCGCTTGAATCTAATCAGCAGTTTTCATCACTCAAATTCAACGTTTCCCGTAATAGTTTTTATATGCATAAAAAGTAACCTCTAGTGTTTTATGAAGAATCATGTGCTTCATTACTTCCAAAAGTTCAATGCAGGCTAGAGGCTTGGTAGGTAAACTCACGTCCACGGTAAAATTACCAATACTATATTTACAATCGTTCGTTTTACAATTATTCGTTCGTGTTTTTGTTGTCTAAATCAGCTCAAGTAAGACTCCCCGTCAACCGGGGCTACTTGGGATCATCCTCCAGTCAATCATGGAATGCCAGAACAGACATTTTGCATGACGTAACTTTCAAGATCTTGTGAATGATGTTGATGTTTGAAACCGAAATTCAAACATTCAACGCTGCTCTGGTGAAATCGTTAAAGCAAACTTCTGTTTTCAGAAAAGAAGACCAGATATTTTGTAGCCCCATGTTTGACTGAAGGATCCCAAGTAGCCCCGGTTGACGGTAGATTGCAAAGCAATCCAGTGGCATCTGGCATCTCGATTGTCAATGAATATTGGAATTATCATTTTACTTTATCGTGTTTACAGATTGTGAACGACACATTTCCGTTTCTTGTTATGAACGAATCGATTGGACGAGAATAAGGGGCTCTCGTAGAATGTTGCCAAATTGTGAATGTTGATTTGTCGTGCCTAAAAGAGCAAATTATAAAACCTTTATTTCTTTGTCAGGAATTTCTTATTTGAAGCAGGGTAAGTGTTTTCTAGAAATTCTAAATAAAATTAGGAAAGACCTGAAAATATAAAGATGTTTCTAACACCTTCCATTTTTATCATTTGGGATTCTGGTTTCCATTGCTTCTCCTCCCAAAAAATCAGCTTCCTTGTAAAAAACTTGAATCTTGAAACAGTTATACATATTTCTTATTATGCCATAATGCGTAATTCAAGCTTTGGGGTGGGCCTTTTTCATTTAATTTTAATTTACTAGGAGGACTTATTCGGTGGATAATCAATCATACCAGGAGAGTTCGCTGATTATTGTTCTGCAGGGACATATAATTCATCTGCCAAATCGAGACCGTGTCGTTCTTTAGTACAAAAGTCTCTAAAAATTGCTTGAATAAAAGAGACTCATTTTTGTCCCGATGCTTCGTTCTCCAAACTCGTTTAAGAGACTTTACTACAGAAAACTTCAATGGGCTCAATTTTGCAGCTCCATACCCTCGGGAAGTGAACTAACTCACCCTTTCCATAAAATCCTCTTCTTCAATTTCGATGATCTCTGGTTCCGATCGGTATCTGTTCTTATAATAGCTGACTTGATCGCGAACAAGTTGTTTGAGTACGAACAATAACAGTTCGTTGTTGTCACGTTTGAATGATAAGTAACTGGCGAACGTCTACAGAAATAAAAGTGCATGATATCAGTTTTAGGCAAAGAATAACAAGTGGCATTATTAGTAAAAGTCACAAAATCACACTATATAACCCAGTCACATTATCTAGAGGTTAAAAGTAAACGGGACAACATAGAATACAAAAGAAAGCAGCGTCAGATGGGGAAATGATGAATTGCACGTGAAAGAATGAGGTGAAGGTAGAAGCAATAGGGAAATTTAACGAAATTAAACTCTGGAAAATTTAAATCTTTTAGAGTAAGTATAAAAATCAATGCAACTGAAATCCATTACAACAACCGTTAGGAAACTTTAATCGGTTAGGGTCAATCTTGAAAAAATCGAAAACAATTTCTCTGAAAGAAAAACGACCATGGTTAGTTATTGACCCTTTTAAAGATTACGTCACAAACTGAACCTGTCTTGTTTTTAAACTGCTACTAAGGTGATCATTTCCAAAATCCTGTTGAAGGAGTACTTTTGTGAATTCCATTGGGAATCAATTAGCATAGCGATGAAGTAGTTATACAACGAGACAGTTGATACTCGCCAAGTTATCTATGGGAAGTTTTATTCTTTAAATTCATTATAGAGCAAATGATAAATGTCCTTTCAAGCTACCTTTTTCATATTCCTCATAACAGAGAACTTTTGTGTGTCGATAAAACTTTCCAACATGACACGAATTGCCATATTGACGTCATCTTCGTGCACGTACTCGCGCAAGTGCATCCGCGCGTGCGCTTCTGCCATACGGATCATAGATTCGATGTGACGCACCGTGATCGGAATACTGCCAGTGATCTAGCAAGATTTTAAAGAAAAAACAGAAATAAAAGAAATATGCTCGAACAAACGTTATTAAGCAGATATTCAATAGCCTAGCATTGGTTATTGAGATTTATTAAACCGAGGTGGTATGATATACCAAATAACAATCCGTCAAATAATCTACAATGACCCAGACTGAAATCGACACAAAAGAAATGAAAAAAATCGAAAAAAAAGTTTTAGCGTTGATTAGGGGTGGGATATCGATAATTATTCAATGGCCGTTTTAGCCTACATGTATATAATAATTAACGGTAATTGGCCTGTTACCGCGACACAAAATAACGGAAAATATACACAATTGAAATTCATGTAATTCGAATCTCAAAAGGGATTCAATATTTGTTTGAATTGCACACGAGTACAACACCATTTACCAGTATTACCACGAAATACAACAATCAATAAATTGAAGACTCACCATAGATTCTCTTCTGAGTGACGCGAACATCTTCGATACTTTATCTTGGTCCATATTCAAAAGATTGGGAGTGACTTTGTCTTTGGCGTAAATGATGTACTTTTTCAACATCTCTTGTGATAATTGCTCTACTTTGTTTTCACCAGCCTGGAAATATGGTAAGCAAAAATAAAAAAATTAGCATACTGTGACACTATTTTATCCTATAGAATTATAGTCGAAGCTCCAATTAGCGGACACCCCAAAAGGCGGACAGCTCTGATTAGCGGACAGATTTTTCCCCCTGAATTTAAAGCTTATATTACCAAACGTTCCAAAAGGCGGACAACTCCGATTAGCGGACACCAAGTTGAATTCCCGATGGTGTCCGCTAATTAGAGCTTCGACTGCAGTTACATGATATTTGGCTGGCTCTCGTACCACAACACCCACATGTAATTTAGCAAAGACCTTCCATGTTTATAGTACCTGACCTATAACAAACACATTCTTTGCCACGGAAAGTCATGTGATATACTTTTCAACAAATAAGATGTAATTATTTCGAGGGGAAAAAAAACACTATGGTTTAACTCACTAAAAAGGTTTTGTTTACTAATTACACATAATTAATCTTAAGTAAGTGTTCTGTTTTTCCCCGATTGCGACGTCGGCAAAGAATTGAAAAACATAATTTTTCAAAAACTAATAGAGAAACTTTTGAGTCGGGAAAATGGTCGATTTCTATACTTCGACAAAGATATATGCCTTATCTCAGCACAGCCAGACCATCGCCATATAATTCATCTGCCAAATCGAGACCATGTCGTTCTTTAGTACAAAAGTCTCTAAAAATTGCTTGAATCGATGCTTCGTTCTCCAAACTCGTTTAAGAGACTTTACTACGGAAAACTTCAATGGGCTCAATTTGACAGCTCCAAAACCTCGGTTGTAAAGATAGGTCATAACAAAAGCGTATTAACAAATTACTTATTTTTTCTTTTTTTGCCAGGTGACTTGGTCAGCAAGCTTGGTGACCTAAGGGACACTTGTCTCATGGTATTGACAGTTGCTAACGTCTTGTGGCTTGCTTTTATGATCACCGTAATGTCACAAGGAGACTCATTGAACGTCGTTGGATCTGATTTTGCCGCGGTGGCATTTCTGTTTATCTACGGATTTGTGCTGATAATGCAATTCTTGAGTCTCATATGGCACAGGTAGGTCCTAGCCTATATTAGACCTACCACAGAGTTTTGATCATAGTACTGCGCAAAGAAAATTCGAGATAGGCCGGTAAAGGCAGATGTACGGCCCAGCGAGCACGAAACGTTGTTTTAACGTCAGAACGTTATTTGGACGTGAAAACAATGTCGAAATAACGTTATGTGTCTCTCTGCTGGGCTAAAGTGCTGCAAAGTATCATCTCCCATTGAGGAAATAAATCCTACGAACAACTAAACAACAACTATAACCTGTTTTTTTTGTGTTTCATCATTTCAGCCAATGAGACCGCAATGTTCTGATAAATAATTTGTGATTTAGTAGATATTACGGTAGTCTTTCGTGTCAATAAACTAATAAAGTTTATACAAACTACTCCTGCTGATAAATTTTTGCCGTATCGAATAAGATTACGTCATAAACGACTCCAGTCTATGTCAACGTATGTACGTGTATTTGCTTCTGTAATTTTATCTTTCTTTGCGCTCATCTAGAATGGAAACATTGGTTCACTACATTGCTCGCGCACCTTTCAAACGTGGTCATTTGAAATCGAACTGGGCGTGGCGTGACGATGACCTCCCTCCAGCGCCCGAGCCCGCCCTTCTTGACGAGATTCGAAGACGTCGAAATAAATCATCGCAAAAACGTCCAGGACAAAGTTCGAATGACGAACATGATGACCACCGTGAACCATTGCTGGGTGAAAGTAGCAGAGGTGGCGGTGGTGTCTCATTTTCTTAGAATATTGTCTTTTGGTAACTTTTTCTCTTCTTAGAATTTTAACTCTCAGGTACCGAATTAACGGGGGTAATTGGAATTTTAACTTTTGACAAAACAATGTAATATGTCAAAAATAGTCTAAAAACAAGCTATTCACAGCAAAATAAGGAACTTTGCTTTAGTACTTTAAAGCTTTTGTCAAAAATTAATAATAACGGGGAGGGGGTCCTAGTAAGGTCGAAAAAGCAATAAACGGGGTGGGGGGGGGGGCGTTTATTCGGTTTATTCATGTTTTGATGGATAATATGCTCTTTATAGCTCGCAGACCACGAGTGTTTTTATTGTTTTTTTCACTTCAATGCAAGCACCATAACCGCAGACATAAAATTATACTTAAAAAACACTCGAGGTTTGTCGACCCAGTACTAGATATAATTATTAGAAGTTTATCGTGGCTTAGATCACTTTGTCCCATCATGATAGTAGAATAAGAATCTCTCGAAACGTAGAAGACAAACGTGTTAAATCTCGTGATCCAAGCTGCGATAATAACTTCCACTGTATAAAATAGCTTTCTAAATTTCCAAGTGGGATGGGTTTGACATACAGTGAAATTTCAATAGTTTTTTTCGATCTAACTTTTCGAGAAGTGAAAGTTCAACAAATGTTCAATGAAGTTTAAGGTTGGGCATGGTTTTTCTCTCCACACACCTAGGTTTGGGATCGGATTTTGAATTGTTCTTATTATCCTAACAGTAATTTATTTCAAACTATCCCTCCAGCTCAAATTTTCCATTTCAAGTATTCACATTTTCATTATATATGGCATTCAATTTTTATTTCTTGACGAATTATTTTTTACTGATTTTATTTTTATAAATCTTTTAATTTGTATTGTAAATTTTTCAAAATATCCTCGACTTTTTACTTTTGTTTTAGATAGATTTAGATTTATAATTTATAGATTTTATAGACGGGTAAATTTTCTAAAAATATATTTTATATGATCAATATTTTTTTATCCCCTGCTTTTTGTTTTTATATTTTGAAATAATTTTTTTGCAATGAGTATTTTCTAAATATTGTTTTTGTTTATTCAATTGTACCCATCCAGCATCCCAAACACTCTATCTGAAAAACTAACCTATGACCTGACCATAAATATTTCCATAAAGTGTCTCCCATAAAGCCCCGAAGTTGTGGAGTCGAATCATTAAATTCATGTTAAGTTATCAATGATTCTGAATTCGATATAGGCTCCCATAGCTGTTGCAGACTTTCGGATTAAATATTTATTCATAGAGCTCGCATAGAACGACAAATAACAGCACTCTATAGACTAGGTGGTAAATACGAATAAATCGGTGAAGGGCGGGTTTACCCCTTCGCGACTCCGCAGCTCAAACCCTAACTGGAATTAATATTAATGATGCATTGAAGTGGAACAGTAATTCAACCTATTAACGTAATGTATTTCGAACTCTTTCGGACCTATCCTTTTACGTATCACCTGGGCATCATGGGGCCAAGGGTGTATTATATCCAGCCGCAAATAAGATTTTAAGAAATTGCTATTTTCAATTTATAATACGATGCCACCAGCATCACACGCAGCATCACACTACACCACTCACTCTGTGTGATGTTAAAAAAAGAGTTTCTTCGCATGCTTTATTACTTTTACTGTGTAAAGAAGAATATCAACACGTCAGATGTGGAATATAACTCGGTTACATTCTGCATATCCAGTCCCAAAATCGCTACTATTCTTTTTGGTTGCGCTATCTTTCTTCTCTTACCGTCATATTTGTATTCTGGCTGGGCGTTGGGCGTAGAGAGCAAGTCGTATCCGAGGTCGATGTATATCGTATGTGTCACAAATAATCGTTATCCCTGCCCTCTGTATTGTAGAAGTTCCCAAGTTCTCTGTCGTCAGTCAGCCCCTTACTAATAAACGTCTCAGAGTCAGAAGAGTGTTCTGTGTATGTAAAACAGAAGCTTTATTCTTAGTCTTCCTTGCGGTGGCAAAAAGGTTGTCGACGCGCGCGGGCGGAATAATAATGATAAGGTTTTCCGTTTCCCGCTAAATCCTATACACTGAAACCACTAAGGAGAAAAGCGCGCGAAAGAGAAGGAACCCGTGTTTTTGTTTAGTATCTGCCTGTCTGCTCTAGTTGCTGGTGGCTTTGCATTATAAGTACTCCAGTTACTGTATACAAAACAATTAACAGTTTTGAACATTAATTTCCACCAAACGAGATGCCTGTTCCGGATGAAATTTCTGAAAGCTCGGATGGGATATTTAATTCAAGTTATTCTTTCTCTTTCACTGCACTGAATTTTTAAAAGTTTTGTTCAGTTTTGTTTTGACAGACTTTTTAGTTTGCAGGCAGCTTTGTGGTAAGGCCCTCGCCTGGCTCTGGTTTGTGGTCCCTCTGTATCAAAAGATAACAAACACAGCCTACACAGCTAAGGGAGCTGTATTACAGGAGAGGCGACACTCTCAATAATTAAAAGTGCATGAAAATTACTGCCAGTCTATATATGTCAGTCATGTCAACTTCCCTTATTCCATGATATTTAAAAAATGTAAACAAACATTCAAAAGGAAAAAAAAGCAAAAAAAAGATAGAAGATGGAGAGAGGCTAATTAAAAAAACTCAACTGTGACGTGTCCAGGTTATTGTTAATAATCGTACCATGAAATTATGTGTGACATGATGCAAACAGCCCTAGTGATTTTTTAGTTCAAACGACACTGTTTCTTTTCCCTAATGTAAACTGATTTTGAATGTCATGGGATTTGTGAGAAAATCTTCAAGATGCTCTGTTGTTTTCGTTTACCACTTTTGATTACACGCAGTTACACCATTTCAATTTTTTAAGATCCTCCTTTGTTTGTTGAAATTCGGAACAATTTTATAATTCACTTTTTTGTCAATTATAGAAGCATGATCCGGTTGGGAATCTTGAAATTTGGCACACATATTGTACGTACCTTCTTACATCCACAGTCTGAAAATAAAGTCTCTCAACCAGATCAAGCGGTCACTAGATCGATAAATGCATGTTTTTCCTCGATGGCTCAACAATCTATCGAAGTACTCATTGAAAAAATATGACTTAACAAGATAAAAAATCTCTGATTACGCAATTCTTTCGAGACGTTTTTTTATGGAAGTTGACATGACTGCCATACTATGTATTTCAGTAACTTTTTTGATTTTTACAGGACGGTGATATTTTTGTAAGTGAATATGGACCTACAGACTTGAAATGGGGGAGTCTCTGAATGAATGTTTTTTCCAACCCATACCATGCAGTCAGTCAGAGTTGACGTTGGCAGATTTCCAGGGTGATCCGGAGGTAGACAGATCGGAGGTTAGATCACGTTCTGGGAGTATCCAGGAGCACCCAGGGGTGCCTGAGAGACGTTCTGGGAACATCCAGAGGTATTTGGGGGCTTCCTATGGTAATTCTTCTGAGGTTTCCGGGGGTTAAAAGGAGGTTAATTTTGTCACTCCTGGATCCCCCTGGTATGTAGCTATAAACCAGACAATGTCAATCGAACACAATCGAACAAAAAATCTCAATCGAAAAATTGAAATCAATCAAACACAATTGGAATTGAATGATTGGATTCAAAATTTACCAAAAATTCTGAATTGATTTGGTGTTTGATTGTGTTGTTCGGCAATTAAACACCAATATTCCGATTGCATTTGATTAACTTTTGACAATCAAACATTTTGATTGGCATTGTCTGGATTGAATTATTGACAGGGTCGTAATTGTATTTGCCACATCCTCACTCAAGGAAGGAGAAATTTCAACTGAAGTTCTTATTAATCAGTTCTTATAACCATAAAGGCTAAAATGGTAAAAATCATTAAAACATTTTGTTAGCCGGTGTAAGCTGCCGTCTATATTTTATAAGTTTAAACTTCACCACAACATGCTTTTAATGGCTTTTAGGTGTTGAAAGGTAAATCCCTTTGATCTTTGATTGTTTTCTTTTGTATTGTATTGTATTTTGACACTAAAAAAGTGGTCATTTTCCTTAAATGTTAAGGCCAATGGAATTTGCATACAAGTTTAGCATCAGCCACTCGCTGCATATCTCAAAAGGCACTCGCATCAAAAATATTAATTCCATCAAGGGTACAATTTCTTTTTATGTTTTTATTTTGTTATCCCTGGGTTTACATAATTTTAAATAATTGAAACCAAAAAGGGGCTACTAATCAGGTAGGATCAACATTGCATCAATGCCAGGGCAAACTGTCAGCAACCGTGTGAGAAAGTTGATCTACATATAGAAGTGTCAAATTTATTTTCAAATAACCAATATTGTTTTTAATGATTAAACCTATTAAATTTTGTGACTGGGCCATCCTTAAAAAAATGTTTGTTTCCCGGTCCGCGGGTGGGCAAAATTTTCCTTACCCGGAAACAAACCTTTTTTTTATGATGGCCCTGTGTTCATTTATTTTATTTCTATTTCTATACATTAATTTGCATGAGCTTACAAAGCTAATATCGCAAATGTTATTATCAATGCAGGGTATGTTTGGGACCTGTTCACGTCTGTGAACCCTAAAACACAGTCGTGTGACATGGTTTAGTACTACAAAGAAGATGCGTCATTTTTTCGTTGACCTATCTTTCACGGATCATAATCATAAACAAATACATTTCTGATTTCCTATGGGAAATCCTTACCACAACAAAAATGTTAAGATATGACATAAGGCCAACCCTAAAATGTTACCTGGCCGCAAAAGATTGAACTTTAGAATGAGTGCGAGAATTTCTGCAATTTTGAAAATACAAACAAACAAACATCTGTAACAAAAAAAGTTATAGTTTTTGAACTTAAACACTTTGTCATCGCCATTAAACACCATCACATCCTAGAAAATTTATAAAAAAAAATTTTCCGGCCTCCCACATGAGTTTTCTTTTCGTCACCCGGTAACGCGGAAACGAAGATTTTTTTAGGGATAGCCTAAACAGAATATTCTTTTTTAACAATATTGTACCCATGATTTATTTTTTATTATACCAGAAGTGTGAATTTATTGCCCTTAAGAGTATATAATAAAAAATGAAAAGTAAAAATAAATAATGTAAACATATGTAACTCTTTAAAACAATATTTCGACCATTACTGATCAATAGGCTTTATCAAACTCTCCTTTTCAATTTTGGGTTGAATTTCAGGTTGATATTCTGGCAGTCTGGGATGGCTATTTTGAACGTAGGGGTTCAAATTACACAAGCTCAACTGTAATAAGATTTAGCCAAATTTTCACTGATGTCCGATTTACGAAGGTGTTTAGCCTGAAAATATAAAGAATGGTTGTCATACTTATCCGGGGTATCTGCCTCTATATTTGAGAAGATACTGAACTTGTAATGTAATGGCATGTTATTGTAATTTAAAAAATCTAATGAATTGAATTTTTACTTTAGACTTTATCTACACAAGCACAACATGGGATTGGTTTTTGGAATTGGCACTGGGTTGTTTGCACTTAGCATTTTGTGGATACTTGGTATAATTGTTTGTCTCCTGCTATCCAGATCTGGAAAATCGTAAGAATAAATTTCTTTTTTATTGTTGAAAAAATGTTACAGGTGTACATTGTTTTGATAAAACATGCGTCTTAACTGATTATCCTTTTAAGATATGTTTGAAACTGATTTTCCTGTTAAAATACGAATTTGAGACTGTAAAGATAATTGTGTTTAGAACTGATTTTTTCCTGCTAAAATACATACTTTATTAAACTGATTCTTCCACAGTAGTGGATACAGAAGGTACTCATAAATTTTGACAGAGAGTATTGCTTATGCTCATATTCCTTATATGGAAGTTAACATATATGTAAGTCAAAACTTTTGAGTTCCTATCTGTATCAGCCTCTGCTACTGGGTGAACCAGAAAAAAGTTAATCAGTTTTAAGTTGATACTGTGTATCCCGGTTTTGTTAAAATATGTTTTCTAAAAGGTTTTAAGTCAAAGTTTTTTCTTTATACCTTTTAAACCAATAAATAATTGATCTATGAAAATGTACTTTAGTACCTTGGGGGCACTGACTTTAACGACAGACCGGGACATGTCGTCCGAACATGTCAATTTTGGACATTTTTTTGGCAACTTTGCCTGATATTTGGACCAGTTCAGAGACTTCAGAGCTTCAAAAAGGTACCCTGACCGGCGACACGTCCGCTACCCGATTTTGCCAGTACTAAACCATTGAATGTTTTTGACATTTTGACATATATTTTCTATTACAGAGGTGGAGTTTTTGGGATATGTGCATTTTTGGTGATCATAACTCTGGCAACTGTGTTTTATCCACGAGAAGACATTAATGGTACAGATACCACGACTGAAGATACGGTAATGATTCACTTCTTCATTTAGATTTATTTCGAAGCCATTTAAAATTTGTTTGTAAAATTTGTGAGAGTTTACCCTGAATAAATTGTTATAATCAGCAATGAGTTTTTCCAGAAAAAATCCATACTCATACTGTTGAGGAAATAGGGGGGCGGGTAAGAATTTGAAGACTAAGGATATCCAGGGGAGAAGAATTTTCAGCTTGGATATCCAGGGGGTAGTGTTAAGAAAAATGGACATCCTCAACACGGGGGGGGGGGGGTATGGATTTTTTCTGGAAAAGCCCAATAAATGCTGCCAAAGATTTTGAACTTATTATATAGTAATCTTTATCGTTTACCACTTTTCTAACTTATGCAGGTCGTTGATGAGATGGCGATACCTCGAATATTATATGCAGCATTCATTGCATTGTTCTTCATTATTGCATTGTTGTTGTACATGGTAGACCATATTTTGATGCCCAACATTGCTTTAGCGGCCAAAGTGAAAAAGACTTACACATTTTAAAGACAAAACAGAGAGGGTATGAGAGATTTACTTTATGTTTGTCTGTTCCAAACCAACAAAAAATACCAAGAGTATGGAATATAGTTGGAGTAATTAATCACAGTGCAATTTACATTCAAAATGGGATAATTTTTTTATAAACACATGTGGAAGACGAGGAGCGGCTTTAAAAAAGTTTCAAATGGCAAATAACATTCACATCCTCGCATCGACAGTTGAAATTTGCATTGACAGTTAATTAAATGATATGAAATAATCCTAAAAATCAAGCAATTGGATGATCAAAGTATCCTTTGATAATGAATGAATGAATGGATGAATGGAGTTGTTTCCAGTTTACAATATTCATAACTCATTGACATTGATAAATACTTATCAGTACTAATTGAACAAAATAGTTGACATAGACATGCATCAGTTCATATCCTTCAGGTAATTTTTTTTACTGTCATTCATTTTAGAATTAAAAAAGAGCCGCAAATGATGCGGGGTAAACCTAATAACCTCACTGTCTGTCTGTCTGTTTATTTGATTCATCGTATTATGTTCTACTAGTTCTAACCTTTTATTGCTCAATGAATTCTTTAACGCTTTAAAGTGCAGGACATATTTTTTCACTTTTTGGTAGAATAAGCTAGGACGAACTTTAAACACCCATATCTCCTGAACCAAAAGAAATTTGAGATAAGTTCATAGCTCGTTGGATGGCTGAGAGACCACTTTGTGACCGCCCGTTTTAGTGGTGTGACTTCAAATCACTCCCGACTTTATCTTTCTCTACATAGATTCTAAGGTCGGTCCATTCATGTCAGCTTGTTTACCTACATGAAAAGAAAAGCATAGTAGATGGGTTGTCAATTATTTTGTTTAGTATTGTAATTGAAATTATCGAACAACAAGTTACGTTTTAATGACGGTAATCATCCGCTATTAATGACTTGAATTATCAACTCGTTTACTCAACATGTTCATAAAGAATAATTATAAAAGTATATATCTTTTAATGTCGTTATAAATCCAGCTCTTGTATCTGATCGCTTGCTTTTGAATTATAAATAAACCAGCCGATGCTGGAAGGTCAGCCAATATAGCTTAAACTTTAAGTAGCTTAACTGCTTAGTTATAAATTTATTTATTTATTTCTTTGTTTAAAGTTGAATATGTAACACGGTAGCAGCTAGGCTAATAAAATTCAACTCATTAT
>JAUJPO010059881.1:0-13415 GCA_032270745.1 Tiaropsis multicirrata | reverse complement strand
TCTCAAAACAACCATTTCACCACCTCCACCTTGAATTAAAACGTGTTTCAAGTGTTTTGCTAAGCTAGATCCCGATTCTCCGAATATTCCGAAAAAAGCCGAATATCAAATCGGAAAAATCGGAATAAAAAGTCGAAGTCTTATCATCCGCCTCCTGAAAAAAAACGAAAGAGATTTGAAGGGTCATCGGGGCTGACCAATAAGAACGAAAGCTGTGGAAACGATAACAATTACAAAAAAACAACAGAAAAACTAAAAAATAATAAGTGTATCTTGTTTTTGTACCATCTCAGATTTCAGCTCTACAAAAAGAAAATGCAAGTAATGCAAAAAATACCACTTTCATTTCCAAGAAAAAAGCTTGGAAAGTACTTTACTCCTCTCTCCTTTCATCAAGGTTTCTAAGCCAACTCTTAGAAATCTCAAGACTTTTATTTGATACCATCAATAAATTTGTACAAAAAGTGGCTTTATTATAAGAATCATATGAAATTTATTACTTCAGCTTTTTTGAGTAAGGTGTTACAATTTAAGCAATAAATATTTGTCTACCTAAGATATTTTTGCCCATTCGTTATGACTCAACTTCTTTTTTATTAGATACAACGTAGTAACTTATTATCTCCAAGCTTTTGCTGTGTTATTATTTTTATGTTCTTATCAAAGAAATGAAATAATTATTGTCCAAATTCGCAGAATTTTCTCCTTAGAGAATTGCTGCAACGTTCAATAATTTTATCATCCACCCAAAAATTTCACGTCTTTTCTTTGTATTTGATCGTGAAAAAAGATTTTATCAGCATAAAACGGAATAATTTTAGTATAGTGTGCAGTGGAGTTGCTTTTGCCAGGAATTTGTTGTCATGTGGTTCATGGACTTGGCTTTCTCTGATTGAATTGATATGAATTGAACATGGGTGCATCATTGGGCCGAAGTGGAAACCTCTTTGAAGTGCAAGCAGACCAGTTACACTAGATTTTTGCTCCTTTTATTTCTATCTGGTTTTTTAGTACCCTTGTTGCAAATGGATGGCATTCCTATGCAAAATATTGTCTACGACTATGTCTTATATTTTGTTCCAGCGGATTCATCGTAATTCAGGCTTTCAATAGTCCCCCCTTTTGTTACTAGGGTTGAAGTAAATATCCGTTTTTACTTGCGCAACCGTTTTCTCCACTAGGGCGGAAAAATGAGCCTTTTTGACACTGGGATGACCATTAAGGTGGTTCCAATTGATGTTCACGTAGATAGGGTGTTTTTTATCAAATACTTATTAATTGTATTGCATTTAGTAATTTTCGAGATTCTATTTTGTAACGTCAGCCGTGGCTTTAGGAGTGAATTAATTTGTGTGTATTGGCCTGAGGGATAAAGTGCTTAGAAATTTATATATGATTTTAACTTGGTGGTTTGATGTTGTGAACCATTACTATTAGTTCAAGTGTTAATGCTACATTAGTCCGCTAAATCCTTTCTACGGACACATCCCGGTGTTTGCCATTAGTTTTATTGTTAAAGACTAGTGGCAAACGCCCGGATTTTAAGGTTGTTTCCGTATAATAAAGGATTACGTAATGTATATCATGAACTGAGAGAATTTTAAGGAAGTATCATGTTAATATCGAAAGTGCAAATAAAAGAACCTTTTGGTACACTTAATTTCAGTCACTAGTTTTTTATTTGATTTGACATATTGCACTTGAGCTGATTTGTAATTATTCAGCCAGGAGAATCTTTTTTTTTACTAGTCCATAGTCATGAAACGGGAAGATATTTCTTTATGACGTTTGGCTTCGTTTTTTCAACGTTTATATAACGCGTTTTGTTTTCTAAAAAGGAAGTAAAACCTTGTTTTTCGTAGAATCTCAAATGTGTGCTTAGGGCAAATAAAAGTTTTCAACCCCTGTTGATGTTGACAAAATAATCGAATTGCTCAGCAAAATGTGATGCAAGAAACGGGGGTTTTGCTGCTGGAACAATTTTGTAAGAGGAAGTTTTCCTACATTTACGTCGGTCGGTATTGTGTAACTTATTTGTTAGTTGAAGATACTAACTGCAATGAAGGTCACATATTACAGTAGCTAGTAAGTAAGAGTACAGTAATGTAATAATTGGTTTGGTTTCTTAAATAGTAAAGTTTGTATATTGAAGAGACCAATATTCACATTAATTAATTAGGTAAAAGGGTGGGCTCCGGGGCTTATGACTGCACACACTATTGAATTTGTATGTTTTTAATTCTTAAATTTAGTACGAAGTAAAGGCATTTTCTTGGATAAAAGGTCGGCGAATAAGAAGCAAGAAAATTGAAACACGAA
Source organism: Tiaropsis multicirrata (assembly GCA_032270745.1). Lineage (NCBI taxonomy): Eukaryota > Metazoa > Cnidaria > Hydrozoa > Leptothecata > Tiaropsidae > Tiaropsis > Tiaropsis multicirrata. Next base: position 11,096 of record JAUJPO010059881.1, on the reverse strand, counting down.
AATTGTACCCATAAATACTTTTGAGGATTAAATCTTATAAGTATAAGATTATAATAAGCTTTATATAAGCTTAAGTATATAAGCTAGTATATTAGACTTCAAAAATCTGTTGGTTGTCCGTTAAAGAAAGTGATGCTGTTTATTTCATTCTTTCAACCAAATAACAAAAACAAACTGCTTCAAGCCCATAATCGAACAATGGAATTCTTTTCATCAATGTTTTAAAACGCAAACAAGCATCAGAGAAAACTAGATTCTAAACACGTTTTTTATAAGAACAAAGTATATAAGAACATAAGGCTTCGTGGTAAAAAAAATTAAGAATATAAATAATAATAATATGTTAAGAACATTTGGAGGCTTTGGAGAATCAAGAATATAGAAATGAGAACATTTTGTTTTGTTTTTGACTATGTACACCCGAATTTAAAGACTTAATTTAAGAACATTTTAAGGCTTGAAACCAAAAAAGCCAAGAACAGTAGAAGCCTTCTTTGTATTTTAATGTTCTTATAAAAAGGAACGTGTATATGAGAAGAGAAAAGTAAATTAGCATGTTGATTAGAAAGTAGATAAACGAGGTTCTTTGAAGCACATGTGATTAAGAGACGCGTATAAAATGGGGTCATTAGCAAGCTCATTAAAATATGTTGCTTTGTAATCATGAGATACAGCATCTTCGAAAGGAAGACATTATACTTATATATTATTTGCATGATTTTGCAATATTCTTTTTATTTTTGCGCATTTTACAAAATTTCAAGTTTTGCCACCATTATCTCCACAGTGTTAGAAGTCTGCAAATTTCGCCTACGGTGTGGGTCAAGGAGGGTTTAGATCTGCCAAGTTTTCCGTAGTAAATTCTCGAGTTTGGAAAACGAAGCATCGAGACAAAAATTTATCTCTTTTATTCAAGCGAATTTTAGAGACTTTTGTACTGAATTGGAAGATGAATTATATTCTCGAATATTCGAAGGAACATATATAATTGATTTGAGACATGGCTTGAAGATTAGTTCCGCGTACGTCTTTGTTTCTTTATTTGTATTGTCTTGTAGAACAATAGGCAAACAAAAGATCTATTGTTTTGGTCTTATTGTTTTTGTTGAATTTTGTGTTGAAACTGCTGATCTCGTTAACAACTTCCTCTTTATTGTATAGTTTTAATGAGAATCAATTAGACAGGAAAACATTGAAGTAATTACAAAACTGCGTTGTTTCATAAATCGATCTCTTCATCGCTTATAAAAGAATCTTTTCAAATCTCCAAAGTAGATATTGATTTCATTCGGTTTGGCACACTATTGTGATTGATATAGCAATTTTTTTTAATTTCGAAAATTAAGTTTCTTCCATTCGGTTTCGTAGTAACTAAACTAAACTAAACACAGTAGTATCATCATTTGGTTGCTTATCATTATCTTGTTCGTGCTGTGTGGCATAAACATCTCTTGGATTCAGAGTAGACGAAGAAAAATCCTCATTGTATTTTTTTGTTCACAATTTGTGATTTGAATGTGGAACTGACTGCTAGAGAAGTGATCATGCAGAATTTAACGTTACTCGATTTGAGAAGACAGATTTTGGAAGATGTCCTCGGCGACAGGTACGTAGTCTTACCCAGCAGGCACAGAACGTTATTCCAACGTTGTTTCAACGTCCTAATTACGTATCGACGTTGAAACAACGTTGTATGGATGTTAAAATAACGTTCCGTGTATACTGCGTACTGTCTACTTACTTCTTAAATTTTTTTAAAAAATATCTAAAATGAGCCTACCCGCTACAACGTCCAGCGGGGGGTAACGGGCTTTTCTAGAGAGCAATTGTAGAAGTTTCGACTCTTCCCAACGTTAATAGCATCTGCCAGACACACACACATCCAGCCTGTACCAAACTCTACTACAATAGAAAATAATACACAAAATACACAAAATAGTAGGATTTGGTACATGCTAATGCACATGCACATGCACAAGTAGTCAATACTTTTTCTACAATTCGTTGAGCTTTTCCATAAAGGATCCGTACCCCTATTGAGGATATTCAGTTGGGTTAGAAATTTTCAGCACAGATTTCCGGCTGGTGTTAAAGAAAATAGACCTCCCCAACAGGATTATAGGCTTTCGACTAAGACATCATTATGAACGTGGACTGAACTTGATGATTTTTAAATTTAATCCTTCTTTTTTTAGCGTTGAAGAATATGAGAATTTCAATAAAGAAGAGGCGGAGAGCAAACGACGTGAGATATTTATAGCTGTTATTCTTTCTGATACAACCCTATGAGAATTTGTTATATCCATTACGTAATCTTTTATACGGAAACACCCTAAAAAGCCGGATGTTTGCCACTACTTTTCAACTTCTTAACAATTAAGCTATAGTGGCAAAATCTGGCATTTTGGGATGTTTTTGTAGGAAACATTGCGTAATGGATATCCTAAATATACACCCTTGTGATTCCTCACGTGAATATGTTTAATCCATCCAGGTACATGATACCGTTAGAAAAACTTGCACAAATTGTGAAATTGCAGCCATGCGCTCTTGCTTTATAAACGTCGAAGGCTAGTTTTGTAAACAAAAACAGTTTTGGTTTACAATGACGCCAATCTAAAGGTTATAATTTGAAGGTTGTTAACATGATGATTTGCAACTCAAATTACGCTTTAAATGATTTCAACAATTTCCTCTACTACATTAATAAGTTCCTTTGGTGTCAATTTAATATTTTCCGCTGTAAATCTTCTTTTTTTTTATGTCGCAATGCATTGTTGGAAAGTTGTCTTAAACAGTTTCCTTACGAAAACTTTTTGTTATAAAAGCTTGGCTTGTGAATATTCTGAATGTTGCAATTTGCGGGGTTTTTTTTATTCTACATAGTACTCGAATTTCTTCCTTAAAAAGGTCATAAGGAACACATTTTGCTTTAAATTACGCAATTCAATTTCATGACAATTTAGCTCGTGCGTGCATGCGTGGTAGCCTGCATGCAACGAGTGGGGGCTGGGGAAAGGGATTAATGAGTCATTAAAAAGTCATTTACCGCGCGTTGGTCTTGAAGTAGTACCCTAGTTTCTCTCAGCGGGAATGGTCTAACGCGGGAATGAACTGATAATAGTTCATTTCAATCTTTATAAAGCGGATACATCTCTATAAGACGGCCACTCTTTTTAGCGCACCAATGATGTCCGCTTAAGAGAGATTCAACTGTATTATGCAAACACAATAACAAAAAAAATTAAACTCACTATCCCCTTCTCTACTTTAAACATCATCCCTCACTTAGAAAATGTAATACTGAATTTATTCTTCTTCTTTATCTTTACAGAACACCGTCAACGTATACCATTATGGCAATTCGTTCTGCATCTACTGAACAGAGACACCAATGAAAGATACATCCAGTGGAGCAAGGAATACGAATTGGAATTCCGGATCAAAGATACGGCTGGAGTTGCGGAACTTTGGGGTTCTGTAAAGAATAAGACGGATATGACGTACGAAAAGCTTGGACGGGCCATGAGATATTACTATGGCAAAAGCATTATTGAAAAGGTAAATATGGTCTTCTGAATCCCTTGCTTTTGACTGTAAATTCCATACTTAAAAAATAATTCATTCCTTGTTATTTCCTTTTGTATTTTCCACTCCCAACCGCACCAAAATTATTTTCTGGCGTGCTTGAAGTCACGATGTTTGTCTAGCATTTTCTTTCCAATAAATTTGCTGAGTAGAAAAGCGGAAGAAGAAAGATCTAACTATTTCCCTTTAACTGATTTTTCTGCACATTTAGGTAACTGGACGACGTTATTCATACAGATTCATACTGTCACGACGTACAAAGAAATATTTGTCACAGTTCATCAACGTCAGCCAAATGACTGTTCAATCTGCACCCGAATCTGACCACGAAACCAACGAAGATGAGGCCATGTCACCACGTACCGACAAGAATACCAACAAACGCCAAAAGACCATTAGCAAAAATAGCCCACCTCCTGAACGCACACCAACAGACTATCACACAGAGTATAACAGAAGTCCAGTGCAAAAATCTTTTCCATCACAGCTAATAACCAAAACCAAAATTTTCCGCCCTGACGAAAGTCTTTCGCGATATTTTGCTACGGCAGATCCATCAATTCCACAGGAAAAACTCCTTAAAGAAGAAGCAATCTTACCGCATTTGACTAGACGGGACAATAGAAGCTCTATAATCTACCACGATAACACTAAAAGACGCTCAGCGTTCGTCGTTCCCGAGAAATCAATCAGCATCGTTAGAGAACACGCGCCGTCCCTCATAAAAGCCCTTCAAACCATGCCCGTTTCACCGACATCAGAGTCCCAAATTGTTCGATCGTCGGCGTACACGCAAAGTCGAAAACGCTCTTATCCGTACCCAGCGACCAACGCGCGCGAAAAGAATGCAATTGCTTACTGTTGTTGCGGATCGCACAACTGTAAAATCAAATACGTTGATTACGCGAGTGAAGATAGCGAGTGCGAATCTTCATTTTCTCACGAAAGTATTTCTCCCGTCACCGTTAGTGAAAAACCGACAAAGAAATCAACTCTATCGACCACGTCGCCGCGTTCGAGTTACATCGATGCTGTGTACGATTTACACGAAGAGTCGATTCGTAAAGAACTGAGAGAATTGAAAGATTATCGCGAGCGAGAAAAAAACGAAATCATGATCATGAAACAGACATTGGGAGGTTCCAAGTTGGACCCTTTCATGGGTTACAAAGACGCGGGACCTCTAATGGATGATTTTTTAATCAGCGATATTGCTCAATTTGATCAAAGACACTTTTGATTGCAAACTGATTGCAAAAATTCCCAATTGCGCATGAAAGTAATGTACGGCTTACTCATGCATTTATCTTGTGCAGTTTTGAAGAACTAGTGGAAATATTGGAAATTGACGACCTAAATTAACCAATAGATATGGCTTGAATTAAAAGTCAACCTTATAACGTTTCTTGCTTCTTCGTGTTTTTCTTTTTCATTTGTAAATATTTTTTGAACTGAAAATGTACATAAATACAAAAGATATATATTTTATTTGCAGAACAAATCCCATCAGATTTTATCAACATTTATATATTTTTGAATAAATATATACCACCATAAAATCCATGAACAGGAAAATTTTTTTTTTTTATTTGTTCATCGTTTGATAATAATAGAATAAAACTGGTATCTAGGCTTTGAATTATCCAATCGCGTGAAGCCAAATCTTCGCTTTTTACGACTATAAGTCAATATCGAACTTTATTTCGGAATGAGACAATTTGTAAACAAAAGAAATCGCGTTTCTTGCGTTCTTCTATTCTGTTAGCAACGCTAATGCATGTAACGGACCTTCTATTTTTTAAAGACAATTTGTCAGTTTAAAAGACAGTCCAACCCACGAGACAAAAAATGTGACGAAGTTGCAAAACGCGTTTTCATTTTTAACAATCAATCAAAATTAAACGATAACGCGCGTTTCGCCACTTGATTGTTTAGAGTTAACATTAAAATGTTTTCTTTTCACAAAAACGATGTGCTGAAAAATGTGCAATGCTTTGTGCAAAGAATACCAAAGATTGGAATAAAGAGTTTGTGTTTTGGAAGAAAAACAGCAGATCGCATTTCTAAAAAAGCTCAAGGAATTAATTTTAAGAACCAATCAAAGTTTTGGATTTGCACTGCTGACGTGCATATTACCCAGCACATTGACTTTAATACTGTTGAAAGTGATCCCTTAGTAACCGAATGAAGTTACTACAATTGCATTACAAATTCGAAATAATATTAAGTGACAAAAACAGCATTTATGTATTTTAGAAAGAAACTATGAATAAATATTTTATAAATAGTTCCTTGGTTTTAGTATATTCTGTTTAATAATAAGCAACTTGCTGATGATGCTAGTTCTGCTAAAAAGTTAAAAATTATTTGTTGAAGTTGCTAAAATATTTTCCTCTCCACTAGTTCTTTTAGAAAAACAATTTTAAGAAAAAAATCTCACTGAAAATCAAACTCATCTTCTGGTTGACAAAGAAAAGTTTCTTGAAGTTCCTCGTGACGTAAGACATACATCTTTTGGATTAAAAATTTAAAAGGAACTTAGGCAAAAAGGGTACGGAGATGTCCCGCTGCACAGGGTACCTTATTCGGCTTTTATGAATCCCTGGTAAGGTCGGAAAAACACGAAAATTAAAAATCCCTCCCTCGTAGGGTCCCTTTTTTTTTAATTTAAGAAAAATATGCAAATTTTGGGCAAAATTTGGGACTTTTTCAGAAGATTTTGGAATTTGAATTCTATTCAGGGTCCTTTTTTTCACGACTTTTGACAAAAAAAATTGCCAAAATTTCTCCCACACAGGTTCCATTTTTCAAAACCCAGCGGCACACCCCCGTTGGACCATAAGGTCAATCCTCACCGGGCTATTGAGGCCTACTAAATATTTTTAGTCCTAATTTCCATAAAGGACGCTTGCATTCGAGTATCTGCTAGATTACGAAACGAATTTATAACAACACAATGCGAAACAGGAAATATTATAGCATATTTCTTTTTGTTTCTTCGAAATTTATGAATCATGTTCGTGTTGTTAAAAAGTCTCAATAGCTATGACCGCATAATTTGCACCGCAAATTGACTTTCTGTTCAATCACTTTCGCCAGTGTGCTTCGGGTTTATGTACGGCGGAAGATATATAACATGAGTGTATTAACTTTTATTAGAAATGACAGGTTTTTATTACCTTTTTATTATTTTCGCGGAATTTTAATTCCGCGATTCAGTGTTTCAAATTAAGAAATTTCGTGCAATTTAATTTCGCGATGTATGGGATTATCTATGGTAAATTTATGGGCTTAAAAAGGTTAAACTCAGGGGGTAAATATTTTGCAAATTGATTTTCCCGTGTTTTTCGCGGAATTTAATTTCATGAAATACACCCAAATTCACTGACTCTGTGAATAAACTGCTAAAGACGAGAAAGTCATTTGCTGACAAGCTCGATTATTGGTAAAATATTTTATACAAGTTAGACTTATTATCAGCTCCTGATTGCCCCAGTTCGAATCTCTGTCACTAGAAGTCAAGGAATCGTGCGTGATCAGTGTTTTCAACTAAAGATGTTTTGTGACTTGACTACCCCAAAAGGACCATGGGTTCCAAATATCTTTTTGAACTACTGTGCGATTTGTGTTGCACACACTAAAAAAAAAGGATTTTGCTCCCCAAGGGAAAGTCCTAAAAAGAGTTTTTAATAATAAGAAGAAAAATTGGAATTAAGATTAATTGTCGATAGAGGACGTGTTGTACACGAAGAAAAGAAGATGAAGATTTTTTGATTGTATAATTTTAAAATTCAAGTAATTTGAATTGCTAGAAAACTTGATACAAAAATTACAAATAAATTTAAGTTAAGACTATATACAATACAACAAGCTTTCAATTTACAGCGAATCTTGATATTGAAATATATTTTTAATAATAAAATAATTTTGAATCTTAAAAAATCAAAAGAAAAACGCTATCATCAAAATTTATGTGTAAAGCAGAAAATATATTTTAGCATACCACATTTTTTATTTGGTATTCCGTCTCATTTTTAGTCTTAATGCTGTGAAAGTTCGATGAGATTTTTGGCGACAATTTTTGGACATTCGAGCGTCAGTAGATGACCTGTTTTCTCCAACACCACACATTTCTTCAACGATTTCACTTTTTCACGGATTGTGTGAGCAGCTTCATAACCGAGAACCTGCAATGTAAATGGTAAGCAATTCAGAAACATAATTATTGGACCATATTGCGGCAAGGAATAATAATTATATTCCTATGCAAAACTTTTTTGCAAAAGGCTAATTTAAAAAAGTCTATACGACCTTTTGTTCATGATTAAAGACATTTTAGAATAGAGCAAGTCAAACACCCAATTCACTAAAGATTGGGTGTTTAACTTGCTTTATTCTAAAAAAATGTACTTCAATCATGAACAAAATCCGTAGACTTTTCAATATTAACATAAATGTACCGAAGACACAGAATAAAATGCCGCCTTAACTTCCTCCAGTGCTCTTGTAAGTGGTAAGTAAGTAAGTTTGCGACCGCAGTCGAGGGCGACCCGAAGGCTCCCTTTTCGCTAGCTATCTACCCGAAGGTAGGGGAGGGCGCCACTCCTTTCCCTGGATTTCTCCACTTACCCTCGCTCTAATTCCTTGATGCTGAGTGCTAAGCAGGACAGCAACGAGTACCAGTTTTTAAGTCTTTGGTCTGACCCGGCTGGGGATTGAACCCACAACCTTGCGAACGGGAGGCGAACAATCTAACCACTGGGCCACCGTCGCTTGAAAGTGGTATATTGCCATGATATGGGTATAAATTGTGACTTTATTAGATGGTTAACCCTTAGAAAATTGAGTGGATCAAAAAATTAAATGTTAGAAAATCTAAACTTGATATGGCCGTCAAGGCTAGTAGTATGAGACAAAGTTCTAAAATTCGACATACATTTTGTTCCGAGCGTACAGTACTTTTGAGATCGAGAGCCCCCCTCCCTCTCCAGGTCTGAATAAGGAGGCTGCTCTGACTGAGCACAGGGAAATGATTAAATAAAGTTATACGCAAGCATACCTTATCTTCACGACCAAATATAACGATTGCAGGAACTTGGATTTTGTGTAGATTGTTTTGCAGCAGGAGATCATTGGGCGGTGAACATAACATTCTAAATACTAGGAAAAATGAAAATGTGATTTTTTTTTCTGTGAAGCCAAAATAGTAAATAAATATAGAAGTTTAGAGGCTAAATACCACTTTAGCCTACAAGGGAATGCTAACTTCGGTGTAAATGGTCAACGCTTCCGCTCCAGGACCAGGGGCGGGTTCCTGTATCTCCTTTCATATTAACATAAGTATCATGTCAAATGCGGCCGCGGAGTTTCCATCAAAGGCTGTCAATGTGAAGTATCAGTGCTTCTGTGGGAATGCTTGAGTATAAAAAGTAAGATACCAAAATATGCCTGGGAATGCGAAATTCAATTGTTATTTTTATTATAATAGTTCAGTGGGGATGATAAACTTTTACGATGCAATATTGTAACGTGAATACAAATTGTTTCTAATTTTTCCAGTAGTGTGGTATTTTCGAGTGGGACAAAGCTATTTCCCAGTGGACAAGAGGACTCTGCCGGGTCACAGGGATGTGCTATCCAAGTAAAAAAATATCGAAGAAAAAAATAAATAAGCTTACGTCTGTCATAATATGCTTCTCGTTCTAACTTATCTTGAAACATCCCTTTCATCACGATGGTTGGGAAGGGTAGCTCTTTGTATGTGCACTGTTGAATGGTGTGTTTCGCCTCTTTGAACGTCCTTGGCATCAGAAAATGTCGACCTTCTTTGAGATACTGGTTCTTCATATCCTTGTACCATGGGAAATCAACACCGTGTGGACACAACATGCAAACACTGGACAAATCTTTTGGATAACGTGCAGCGTAATAGCCGACGATGTGACCTCCCATTGATTCGCCAACCAAGTGAATCTGCTTTAATCCAATCATGTCTACAAACTATAAAGCAAAGCCCCTCCGGTAAATACTCAACAGTAACCTTTGGCGAAATCTAAACTAATTTTGTTGGTAACCAGGGCTTGTGCTGACATGGTTTTTTGTTAATTTTCGGTCAGAAAAAAACCCGTATTTATTCGTCAGAATGTATTAAGATACTAAGAAGAACTATTTAGAGATATTTGCCGTCAAAGTTGCAAAAATTACGAAAATAAACAAAAAGAGGCGAAACAGGACAGCCATCTGTGAGGACAAAAGTTACCTTCTTTAAAATGTCAACAAAAAATTCAATTCCAATCTCTGTATCGTCGCTGATGCCACTTTCACCATGTCCAGGAACATCAATCGAAATGACATGTGATTTTGATGGCAAGTGCGAGGAGACCAGACAAAAAAACTCCTTGACACAACTGAAGCCGTGTACAAAAACGAAGGTGGGAGTTGTAGGACTTGGATAGCCCTTTTCCATGTAACAAATGGGATGTTTGTAGCCTGGTAGTTGTATGTGCTTTTCTTGAAACCCCAAAAACAACTTGGTCAATCTGAATTGAAAAGAAATTAATATAAAAAATATTAATCCCGAGAATTCCCTAATCCCGTATTTCGACAAAAGGATTCGAAAATGTGCCGCTGGTCAGTGTAACTTTTTCATCTTTGTGAGTGTCCCTGGTAGGGTCGAAAAAAGGGATAAAAATCAGTCCCTCGCGTAGGGTCCCTTTTTTGGAAAAATTGATTTTAAAAACTTTTTCGGAAGATTTTGAAATATGAATCCCATTCAGGTCAAGGCGAGAGCAAATGCGTCAAACTATTCATCAAACTCCATCAGTTTGATGCATTTAGTTTGATCATCAAGAAAAGAAGAAACAAATCCAGTTTGACGAGGTTTGACAGCGATCAAAACTTTTCATCAAAACAAAATTTGCTCAGCAAACTAAATTTTGACAGTTTGATGCATTTAAATCAAATGTCATCAAACAATCTTTAAAAAACCACTGTGCTGAGTGCAAAACCTACACGTTGGACGGTTTTCCGAATGTATTAGCATTCGAATTTTCAAATTAATAAATCTTGTTTGATGAGTTAGTGCAAATGCAAAATTCGATTTCATCAAACATTCGAAATAATATCATCAAACAGTTTGATGAGGAGTTTGATGAGTAGTTTGATGCATTTGCCCCCACTCTTTTCACAATTTTTGGCAAACAGTACAAAAAAACACTACCCCCGGGATATGAATGGCTTCTTAGTTGCGTCGTAATGGAGATCTAGTCGTTGTTTTTGTTTTTTTGGGTTTAGATGGTGTGTATCTAATGCAGAACTAAAATACATTCGCGGAAAATTTTTGTTACGGCCTCTTTGTCTCAAAATCTTAAAACTAGCGGTTAGCTGAAGCTATGAATGCCCCGCGCGCAGAGCTCATTTAGCCCAGAGGAATGGCCTTGATATCTCCCATGCTCCTGAGAAAAACCTTTGAGAACAAAGCTTCCATGCAGTCAGATCAACTTCATAAA
>JAUJPO010059870.1:0-13416 GCA_032270745.1 Tiaropsis multicirrata | reverse complement strand
CAATATTTAGACCATTTCCAAAACTTTAAAAAAGTAATTTTGCACCGCCGAATGAAATTTCGGACCACAAGGACACATCAATTTAATTATCGGATGGGAGAAAAACACGCTAAAAACTACCACCGTGTTGCGTACGATGGTTGAGGAAGCTTTTTATCTATTCCCATATTTTTCCACTTATTCCATAAGCTTTTACTTTTTTCATTAAACGTCGGTGGGGAACAGTGTCAAAAGCCTTTGCAAAATCAAAATAGATAGTATAAGTGACCTCGTTGGATGCTGTAGCATAAAACTCATATTAACAAGTTTCTTGCTGCTTTTGCAAACACCAGTTATTGACTTATTGTCCAGCATGTAAAGAAACCTCAAATTGAAAGTGGGTGGCTTCAAACTATGGTAAATAGTAAAATAGACCTTCCCGGATTCATTTCTGACATTTTTGAGATCTTAAAACACCTCCTATGGCGTCTAGCACCACCCTGAAAGAAAACAACCTAAACACGTATATATACGTAGTCCGCGTCGTAAAGGTTAAGCCATCTTTTACTTTTGATCAATGATGATAAACTCCTATCCTATGATAGTTGCATACCCAAGGACAGGAAATTCATGGCGTGTCTAGCAAACATTGTTGATCATGAGTTTGCGACATAACAGAGCCATTAGCGCATGATGAATGATAAAAATACATTTTGTCTTGAGAAACACTTACCCTTGCACGTATTAAGGATGGTCTCTCTGTCAAAATTCCCAATGGTTATAAGTGATGAATTCACTGCCGTATCATTTAAACCTAAATATGTGGTGTTGTTGATGTCGATTGTTGCGTTCAAAGGTCCTGTTGCAATGGCATCACATGCGCATGATTTCTGAGCGGTACAATAATCTATGGTACGAAAAAAAAAAAAAAATTACAACTAACCTGTAATTAATTACCTCAGCTGTAGGGTAATGGTTTTGTATTTTTCATTGGTGACATTTCGGTAAAAATTACGGCTTTTCAATATTCAACATTTTCAGAAACCTACCGTAACCCTACTGTTGTGACCCGTACCGCTATATAGCGTATACAGTGATACTTGAACTACATGGAGAACATATTATTCCTGGAAGGTTTAGAACCTCGCGATTAATACCTCAATCAGAGTTATGGTACCTAATTTCCCTCACATGGTATAAGTTGACTTGGGCTAAGGAACATTGACTGGAAGTGAACGCAGTACCACCATAAGTATCGAACTTGTAAGATAAGTATGATACACGATACAAAACGCCCCGGTTGTTTAAGGAACATATGTAAAATAAGCTGTTATATTGTTTTTTGATTGGGTTTTTTTTCAGATAAAAACATACCGTACCTCTAACGTCCAAGGAGAGAGATTATAAATTTTCAATATCCCAGGACATCCAACGGGGAAGGGGTAAGAATTTGAAGACCGTGCCAGGTGGATTCAACATTTTCAGCACGCATATCCAGGAGGGTTTGTGTTAAGAAAATCGACATCTTCAACAGGATTATTTCTGGAAAAGCCCAATAGCAGATTAAATATTCCACTGATCTAGACACCTTATCATTTTTCTAGAAGTATTATTTTACCTATAAGACACGGAACGGTTATTGGAATGTTGAAAGAACGTTGTTTGGATATTGCGTGCCTGCTTGCGGTACTTACTTTGGTCAGCGGAGATTTGAGTTGTGACTGGATCGTACCAATCAGATACAAGGGCGACTTGATCGTTTACTTGAGCCATGTAGAATACTGAGTAACTTTCTCCAGGTGTCAATTCAGGATTGGACGGAACTATCGGGAAAAACATTGTAAAAACGTTGAAACAACGTTGTTTTAACATCAGAACGTTATTTGGACGTTGAAACAACATTGAAAAAAACGTCTTCTGATTTTATCGTGTATCCAAGCTTGAACTAACCCAGTAAACACGGAACGTCTTTTTAGCGGCATAATAACGTTATTTTAACGCCAAAATAACCCTGGAGGTGTCAATTCAGTATTGGACGGAACTATCGGAATACGAAGAGGAAACAATTACTACTAATCCCAGTGGACACAAGAAAAAAGGAGGGGGTCACTCACACATTAAAAACGACGGTATGTGCGGCCAAAAATTGGACTTTCAAATTCGGACCCTTACAGTGCGGTGCAAAATTTGCCGAAGAATTTCAAAATTTTCTCAACTTTCCTACCCTTACAGTGCACCTGGATTTTGTCAGAACCTTTAAAAACTTACCCTTAATAAGGCCCGCACATACCGTAGGTCGAACCATATGAGTGCCCCACCCCCGGGGAGACGTTGAAACAACTTGTGTCTTCTGGGATACAAAATTACCAAAATCTCATTAAAGCAAACCACAAATGTCTCCTTGACTCTCTTTAGTGCTCTAAAAAAGATAGTTGTTGTTGGCAATAAATAGCTGACCTTATCTACCTCAACTACCTTGAAGCCTTGAAATAAGAAAATTTCAAGTCTTCAGAACTTATGTCCGAGATCCACATCAACCACATCACCTATATTCGTATATTGGACAAATTCTTCGATGGACACTGACCCCCTGTCAGTTGCTACGGATCTGAATAATATTTTATCATATGGTGTAAATCGTTGACTATTATCAACTCATAGGCAAAACGTACCTGTCGAATATTTTTAGATTTTTTTTTGCCACACTCACAGGTGTGGGTGCAAAATCTTTTTTCGAATGAAAAAAAATCCTCAACCCCACCATAGTATCTATGACCGCTCCCTTAGAAGTATGTATTATCAAATCAAAAAGTCTTTTAGTAGACATCACCACTGTTGAGCGTACTTCTTCCGAACTGAACCTCTGTTAATTGTCAAAGGACAATGCATGTTTGGACACTTGCCGGACAATTGCCTCCTAGGATAATTCTAAGTAGACAGGTGTGCCGCAACAAGGTAAGACATTTTCAGTGGGGTGACTGATTTTTTCACTTGTCTTGGGTTGAAATTTGGGTAATTTTTAGCAAAACTTTCCACTGGGAAGATGACCAGTGGGGTGGATCCCAGTGGATCACAGAGGCAGAGGTGTAGAAAAAGACTTTCAAATATTTTCTGTCTTTCTTTACAAGTCGTATATTTGTTGATTAATCTATCGGATCCCTACCTATGCTGTCTGCGTCTATTGTATCATCAGCATTTCGTCTGTGCCTCAGATGCACTGTATCTTGTAAGCCTTCTGGCAATGCAAATTGTGGAACACCTTCATTGTCCAAATATTGACTTGGAATCGCAAAAGAATCACTTTCTTCAACGACATCGTTTCCATCGAGATACTCTTCGTCTTCATCCTTTTGGTATAAAAATTAACAAAATGTATACGTGGTTGACCTCGAATTCGCCCTGTAAATGTCTTTGTTCTAAGTAAAAGCTAAAACAAATTGTTTTAAAATTATAAAAGTTGCTGTGCTTCCGGTGAATCAGTAGGATCCTGTTCGAGCCCAAATAATTAACTTTTGTCTCTGCTCAAATAATTAAAGTACAGAACTAGAAACATAAAATATGTGAATGAGCTGAATTATATGTGGCCTAGAGGTCTCCAAATATTTTTCATATATTTAGAATCAAACACCAAATTAATATATAAACTGTAGCATATAACAAATATTCTTTTTTAGGACCTTCAATCTCTTTTGGTCATAATACAAAACCACTTGTTTTTCAGCCAAAATGCCCAGTTGTTTTAGAAAGCTGAGATAAATGACTTTTCTGTGGTACCAAAAGAATTGCCTGAAAACTTTTCACTGTGATGCAATCTACAGTACCTTTGAAATTTAAAACTCATAAAAAAGTGAAAAAAATAAATTGAAAAAGAAAATATAGCGGTGGCTAAAGGTTACTTACCCAACAAGCACGAAACGTTATTTTAACGTCGATGAAACGTTAATTGGATGTTAGTTGAAACGATGTTAAAATAACATTTCGTGTCTGCTGAAAATTATCTAATTACCTCGTCATCATCCATCAAAGATCTTCTTTTCCTGCTGTTGCTCCTCCTTCTACCACATCTGCAGCTTCGTCTATAGTTTGCTGGATTTCTGAACTTGAAAATGATTCTGATATTGTCCAAACCTCTTGCACAATCACTCAGTGAGTATTGGTTTGGGCGACGGGAACTTGCACCTCCTCCTCTTGGTATGATTCGAATCATGACGAAGACGTATCTTGAATTGGAAAAATTAAAAGATAATTTATGAAAGTCAAATCCCAACAGACACAGAACGTTTTTCTCAACGTTGTTTCAACGTCCAAATAGCGTTCTAACGTTGAAACAACGTTGTTTGGCCGTTAAAACAAAAAAACGCTGGGAATGCTGCATTTGTGAAAAATAAATTACGTTGAAAAATAAAAAGATTTGAATAGAGTAAAGATTTAGTTACAGAGGCAAATGGTTTAAAAGAAGCAAGAAACTGAGTTTAAGTAGATATTCTGCTTTTACCATCCCATCTTATCAAAAGAAACCACAGATCTATTTTAATGTAAAGGTACAAATTCTCACGCGTGCAACCTCCCCTAGGCTGTGCTAAAATTAATACCGTCTTTAAAAAATCCTAGATTCATTTTCAAAGTCAAAGAATAATAAGAAACGTTAAAAAACCTAGGGCACAAATATTAATACACGTAAAATAATCTGAAGGGACCCGTATGCGCGAAACTTTGTACTTTTACATTAAGGTAGATCTGTGGTTTCTTTTTATAAGATGGGATGGTAAAAGCAGAATATCTCCTTACACTCAGTTTCTCGCTTCTTTTAAACTTCTCGAAAAATGTGAAGACCAGTTAAACATTTAACTTACTTGAAAGTAAATCTAACTTCTACTACAAAAATTGGAGGTGGAATGTCAAAGTATGTAGTGGCTCCAGCTGGCGATTGAGGTTCCGTTTTTGGCGATGGTTCCTTGGTCATGACAGATCCTTTGTCAGATGCTGCGGAAGAGGGAGCAATTATTCAAAACTTTTAACGTATCCCTTAACATAAGTAAAAGTCTTAACATTTTTCCGTTGCAGAAAAGATTTTAATAAAACCATTATTAGCTTTTTCAAGGTTCTGACAAAGCCTAGGTACGCCAAGGTGCACTGTAAGGGTAGGAAATTTGAGAAGAATTTGAAAATCTTTGCTTAAACTGGTGGAAAATGGCCGAAAAATGCACTGTAAGGGTCGGTTTTCAGCAAATTTTGCAGTGTACTGTAAGGGACCGATTTTGAAACCCAAATTTCTGTCCGAACGTACGGTAGTTTCGAGATCGAGTCCCCCCCCCCTCGGGTTTTCGACATAATTCCAAAGTCTTTTAAACGTTAAAATTCTGTAAAGATGTTGAAACAACGTTGAATAAACGTCTTTGTGTTTACTGAAATTTAGGACGAAAACGATGGGCCTTTCAGGAAAGTAAATATGAAAAAAATTAACTCACAAGCTGGGAGCACATTATCAGCATATTGTCCGCCATAATTTCCTGGTGCTCTGTATTTTGCCACGATGTAGACTTTGGTGCCATTGTAAGCAATACCCACCCCAAGTTTAGTGGTTGCTTTCCAAACCATTTGTGTGAAATGCCCAATGGGTTTTGTTGATTTCTTGGAATGTGTTTTGAAATCATAATCTTCAATTTCATTATACCTGAAAAAGGTATTCGTATATTATAGTCTCAGCAACCATGAAACGTTTTTTTAGAGTAAAAAAAAGCCTTTCTCTAACGTCAAAACAAACGTTATTTTAACCTACCTTTACGACGCGGACTACGTATATATATACGTTACCGGTGAGAGCGGACTACGTATATATACGTTACCGGTGAGAGCGTACTACGTATATATATATATACGTTACCGGTGAGAGCGGACTACGTATATATACGTTGTTAGGTTGTTTTTTTTCAGGGTGGTGGTAGACGCCATAGTTTCTGGTGTCATAGTTTCACGTCAGTGTTTCTGATAACTTTTTTGTTTTGAAAATAAAGTTTTGGGGTACCACTAAGCGCAGGACTGGAGTGAGGCATAATTGGGTACCGATACAACTGATACTTAAATCAAGGGTTACATTTTAGTTTTAAAGTAATTTAAAGTGAATTATCTTGTGGTTTCTCTTGGTGTCTAAAAACTATCACAATGAGCTTCTGCGAAAACATAAAGCCGTAACTTCGGAAATCGTGGAATTTTTGTCAGAAATATGTGTTTTATAAAAGTCAATCCTGAAAGAATGGATAAGGATATGAACCCAATTTTTTCAGAGAAACCAAAGAATATATTGGTGATAAACTTAGCTAAAACTTTTAGCTATAGCTAAGAGTGGCACCACTTCTTTTTATCGTTGAATACAAATTTACAAAAAATGTGACAATTTGCGTTTTGCAGGTTTTTTACTCCAAATTCTAAGGCTTGCAGTTTTCTTTCTCTTTGAGTAGGAAACTCGTTTTTGTGTTTTTCAGAAAGTAATATGATTGGGACTTTCAAAATGGGTTTGCTTTTGTACTTTGCTCAAGCATGAAATAGTCAGAATTAACGCGCTGTAAAGGTTAACGTCAGAACGTTAATTTGGACGTGTAAAGAGCGTTGCAAATAAACTCATGTGTTTTCTGCGAATATGATTATCTAAAATTCGAGTTTCAACATTTTTTATAAACATAATTAAGAATATCATTTCGGCTCAAAAATAATTTCGACAATTGTGATTGATGGGATTCCCGGTCATTTCCTCTTACATATTTTTTGCCGCCGCAGCTAGCCTAAAGCGAGCGAGGATGGCATAGGTAGTTTCACATGAGATAGCTAAAAACGCTTCTCGAAAATTTTCTTACATTGACTACCCGGTGTCGTAATTGATCAAATTCGTCCGGATTTTTTAAGCTGCACGCATCTCATTTTTTATTTTTCAAATTTACGATAAAACCAGAATAAAGAAAGGGAATGTGTGCAGCTTAGCATTTTGCATTCTCGTCAAACTCAATATGGCAGTATGATATCAATCAGATTATCAATCATCAGATCGGATTTAGCAATTATGGTACATATTTCTTTCTGTAAGTATTTTATTTGAGAAATTAATATTCAAAAGCTATAAAAGCAACTGCATTAAAAGCAAATCTATCATACCATTAAACTCTCATTTATCTACGCGAAAATAAGTCCACTTAAGGTACAAAAATCTCATTTATCTAATTGTTTTGTTGCGGTGGCATTTTAACGAAGGTTAACCGCTAATTTAATAAACAGGTCGGCCTAAAAACTAAGCAGCTTTAGTTTAGCAACTATTCACCAACTTTTTTTTACCAGCAACATGCATTAAATAAGCTTGAGTAAGAAGGAGAGGGTTAGATGGCATCAGAACGGGAACGGGACTGAATGAAACAGCATTTGAAATATTCCTATAATTTATCTCTACCCCCCCCCCTCTTGTACTGTGTTGAATATTGAAAACGTTTCAAGGCTTTACAGCTCTTACAACTTCTTCTCAACACTGTATAAAGGGGATGAGGATTATAAATCATGTGTTTCATAAATTATAGCTCTTTTATATTTAATCTTTACGAGGGACTGAAGAATTAAATCAGGCAATGACCATGATTTGGAAAAAGGACTTTAAAGTATCAGTAACACGTACCAGGCTTTGCAAGCATTCTCACAGGTCACTGTACCCCCTGAAGCATAGTACAGATTTTCGCCTGTTCCATCTTCGCTGTTCGTCGGGTCGTGTTTGAAGATCCCCTTTGATGCAAGTTCGTCTGCCCATTCCTGTGCCAATTTCTCAAGTTCTGCATCCCATTCTAAGTTGGGTGTGCCATCGTGTAAAGCACGTCGACTGTTATGGCATTCAAGGCATGCATCTATAAGAGAAAAACAAAGCAACAGTGTTAAAAACAGCTTTAAGGCCGGATTCCACTTAGCGAGAGCAGCGCGTACTTTTCATTTTTCTCTATTCTGATTGGTCTCGGATATAACATTATGTCAGTTTGTTACATCTCCGAGACCAATCAAAGCAGAGAAACATAAAAAGGGAGAGCTGCGCGCGTTGAGTGGAGACCGGGCTTTCTGCTGTTTTTTTGTCCACCTAACTCATTGGGAAAGGATATTGGCTTAAGTGTTACACTCAAAGTTAGAGAGATTTAAGCATTCGAGCGAGCACATATTTATGATGGGCAAACTCCGGGTTTTTTGCAAAAAAATAGAGAATAAATTCCGGATTTTTCGGCTATCTTCGTTAGGAAAAGTGACGTAATGCTAACTTACGCATATCATGAATACTAACTGATAATGAATGGAAAGATCCTGCACTAAAGTACTTCCCAGTTATCTCAAAGGTAAAAATCGAGTGGGAGCTAAAACCACAATCCATGACGAGAGCAATCGCCCAGAAAGGTCGTGGATTCAACTTAGAAAATAACTTAAGAAATAAATTAGATCCACCCTGTTGAGGATGTTGAAGACATCCAGTGGGTTCGAAATTTTCAGCACCGGATATGCAGCGAGCAAAAGACTTCCAGACTGGGGTTTTCATATTGACTATGACTTAAACATTTGAATTGTAAATCTTTGTGGAATTTCACTTCATGAGATGAGATAAACTTACCAGTCTTTGTTTGAGGAGGTGCAACATAAGCTTCTGTGGTAGTAGTGATGGTGGTAGTAGTGGTGGTGTTTATGGTTGTGGTTGGCTGAGCGGTAGTTGTGGATTCCGCTGCAGTTGTGGTGTTTGCCACTGCGGTGACTGGATTTGTTGGTGCTGAGGTAGTCACTACTGATGCTGAAATACATTTAAAACTTTAAAGTATTTTCATTTTCGCATACCAAAAACTCCAATCCAATCAAAAATAGAAACTAAAGTTTAAATGATGACTGAAAAATGATGAATTTGAATCGCCTTTAACTTTCTTTCACAAACTTTGGCAAAATGTAGCCAAATTTATCCCAGGTCAGTACCCCCAAGGCTTGACAAGAAATTTGTACAAATAAAACAAAAACAACTTACAAATTAATGGACAAACATTCGATCCGTATTGACCAATATAATTTCCACGAGCTCTATATTTTGCAACAATATACACCGCATTGTTTTTGGTTGCTATGCCGACACCTTTGTAAAAATGGTTGATGATATTGATAATAAAGAAATACTTATTTCTAACCTAAAATACCACACAAACCCTCACAGACAATCGGTAATTTTAAAATGCCAACTACTTTTTTGAATATTTTTGATAAGATTTTTTATCTGAGACAACATACTAAACCATGTATAATCCAAATTTATTCGAGGCAAAAATCAAAATATTTGAATGTGATTACCCAGCTGAAAAATTACGTTTTTTCAACGTTGTTTTAACGTCCAAATAACGTTCTGACGTTAACACAACGTTCGGTGTCTGATGGCCATATACATCTTATATAAAAGCTCCAGTGGCGGATACCCAGAATGCACTTCGAATATTGGATCTTATTATGTGAAACACAACGATAAAGTTAGTATTCATTTGGGAATGCTGTAAATATAACAAAGGAAGTGTTTTCAGATTTAAATGAAAGTTTTTAATTTGACATTAAAGCTGCACTATGTGGCAAGGAATAAAAACTAAATTTATAAATATCTTAGCAGCAAAAATTTTGGAAGTCGAATGTAAATTTTTCCATGTAGAAAATATTACCAGGATTCCATAGGTAGAGTCACTTTTTCTCGGCATGGGCTCAAAAAAGTTGGCAAAGAAGGTTTTGTAATTCCTTTACCCTGGTTGTTATATTGCAGTTATATTTTAATGATTTCAAAAGAAACAAAAGAGTGGAGGAGCATCCAAATCTCTTGTCCGACTAAATATTGTCAGATAAGGTTTATCCGAAAAGATATTCCTCCTTTACAACCTCCAAACTAACGAAGCAGTTAGTGAAATATGTCAGCAGGCAAGAAACGTTGTTTTAATGTTAGAACGTTATTCGGACGTTTCTGTTGGCTAATCACCATCACCACATCAATTTATATTTAATTTTTGCCTCAAATAGATTTAAGATTTGGATTATACATGGTTTATTATGTTGTCTCAGATTAAAAATCTTATCAAAAATATTTTAAAAAGGTAGATGGCGTTTTGCTAAGTGTGCGGTATTCTAGGTTAGAAATCAGTCTACGTTAAAACAACATTATATAGATGCGTTATGTAACTACTGGGTTATCAAGACAACATTGGGAAATAAGTCTCGGTTTATTAAGCTACCTATCAACGTAGATGGTTTCCAGACCATTTGTGTAAAGTGGTTAATAACGCCACCTGACGGGTCTTTCATTCCATGTGTTGTGAAATCGTAGTTACTGATTTCGTCGTACCTTAAAATATAATGATAAAAATAACTAATCGAAGAACGACAACCGGCCGGGGAGGGGGGGGAGGCACTTGATAGTCCCACCTTCGGTATGTGCGGCCCTTAATGGCAAGGTACGCTATAAGGATAATCGTTATCTAAAATTAGGGGGAAATGGTGGACAAAGGCACCGTAAGGGGTCCAATTTGGAAGTTAATTTTTTGGCTGCATATACCGTTTCTTTTCAATCATGTGAGGGGAGAGGGGGGGGGGATCGACAGCAAACACCCAACAATATTTTGCCACGAACGAAATTTCACTGTATTTAATTTCTCTACGTTGGCAAGAGGTATAAAGCAAAAATGGTCCGAATTCACTTCTGTTCCCGAGGATCGCTTGTTATTTGACCTAGACCGGCACTTGGAGTGATTACCAATGCGAGAGGTTATCTACTACGGTGATTGATTTGGAAAACGCAGTGGGGCTCGAACCCACAACCTTCTAATTTGGAAATCAGTGCCCTATAATTTTAGCCACACAGCTAGCTACCTACCATAGCCTACATGCATCGGCGCATCCTTTAGTATCATAACCAAAACCCTCTGCCTTGTAAAGATTTTCTCCTAAATTCTGTACTAAAATCGATTGGTCGTGTTCTATGGATTCTATTGAGGCAAGATGATCAGCCCAATTTTGTGCGTAGCCTATAAACAAATTAACGAAGTAAATACACGCATAACCAGCATGCACGTTGTTTCAACGAAAGGATTGGTTCGGTAAATTTTAGAAAAAATAGGCTACTTTAATTTATTTTTTGTTTTTATGAAAGAATTAAGGTAAGGGGACACGGGGATTTTGTTGCAATCGCACAGAAATATTTCATTGTGTCCCCATATGAAATATCCCTAGTTTGCAACCTTTTTGACTAACGTTTTTGTTGTTGCAACAAAAAAAAATCAAATCGATTTGATATTTTTTGTGCGATGGCAACAAAAAATTTATGTTGCAAGTCTGGATCATATAGAAACTTTCTTGTCCCCACACCTTGAGAGAATTTTTTTGCAACATTTTTTTATTTTAATCAATCAAAGTCGTTTACACAACTCAAAACCATTTATGACATAATCTTTCCATTTTTAACACGCGAGTGTTCAAACATGAGTTTTTTGACATGAGTTCAAAATGGTGGATTTGCTTTGATTTCATTTTTATGATTTTACTAGGCCTATACGACACAATGTAAAATTTGCGATTCAGTTTTTTCTGTATATGACGTCATCAAAATGGCGGATTTTTAAGGTTTTTCCTTAAGTTTTCGAGTTCTAAGCATTTTGTACCATCTGCCTTGGCAGAAACTTTATCCCTACATAGATACGCTTCGTTTAAGCCCAAAAATAGCGATGGTTATATGGAAAAAGTTCATGCGGTTTAAAAAAAACGTAAAAAACCTGGCTTACGGTCGTTGAGTAAAATTACACTTTGAACGTGAATGTGAATCTAAAAAGTTGAATTATTGAGATGCCCTGGTGTATAGTTGTTAATTATAACAACAATTCAAACAGAGAAAACAGAAAATTTGTAACTTTTTATCGGTATGTTAGGAGAAACCTGCGAGGGAGATGAAGAACTGCTGGTTGAAAAATGGAGAAGAGTCATTTTTCATGTTCAAAACAAGCACCGTTGGTCAGGTTGTAAGAAGTTCAAGAAGTGTAAGCACCCACGACTCACAAAAAAACAATAGAAAGCTAAGAAATGGATTAAACCAAATACAGAAGCTTTTACAAAAGTATTATTCTCGACCCAAGATTAATTGCGGATTAAAAGTACCTCGCAAAGTTCAGCCACACATGTCTTTTAGAAGTCTACCATTCTCTGTATAACACACCCCTGCCTCTGTGATACACTGAGATCCGCATGCCTCCATTTTTCATCTTGAATTGAACACATACATTGTGTAAAAAGGAGCATGTTTTAGCCAATCCACAACTCTAAAATCCAAAAACTTTACTCTCCGTCCCAATCATGGTGGAACCTCCTTAGATACTATAGTATAATACAGTATATGCAACTTTCTATATATTTATGGTCTCTCCACATTTATTACCTCCCCCTAGCCCACCTGTCTACCTATAATTATCCTAGGAGGCAATTGTCCGGAGGCAATCTGATAGAGACAAGTGTCAAAAAGAAATGCGTTGTCCTTTGACAGAGGTTCAGATTGAAAGAAGTACATTCAACAGTGGTGATGTCTACTACAGGGGGGGGGGGGGCTACCAAACTTTTTGATTTGACAATAGACACTTCGACGAAGGGCGCCGTCCCGAGCCACGACGACTCTCGAAAGTCGCCGCCCCGAACCACGACGACTCTCGAAAGACGGCACCCCGAACCGCGACTCCTTAGTTTGAATCGAATTATGAGCCGAAACCCCCCTCATATCCCCACTTCTCACAAAAAGGCATTTTTTAACAGAAAAGTGTTATAAGCGATTTCAGTAAATACAGCTATCTTTTTATCAGCCTCAGTGATGTAAGATAAAATTAATGACATATGTGTCATTTAAAGTCTCACGAGACATAATCACATTTTTAATTGTATGACAACAATTACCTTCAATTTCAATGCTCCAAGAAACGTCAGGTGTATTTTGGTGAAGTTTTCGATAGTTATTGTGAGATATTACGCATTCATCTAAAAGAAATCAATTAAAAGAAATCAGATTATGATACATCTTTTATGAAATCCTCAATAACACAAGTCTCACCATAGTCAGTATAAAATACACTGGTCTGGTAATGTATTGATATATCTTTTTGTCAACGTTTTCTTTGTTTAAAACAAAGCCAAAATGTCAATTTGTTCACTTATTTATCACGTTACCAAAATGTCCTCTTGGGATTGGTCTATTTTTTTTATCACATGATCAATAAGTGAGCAAAACAAACCAATTTGAGTACGCAAGTTCAAAAGTAATAAACAAAAGACAAAAACAAAAGACTTCCAGACCGGGGTTTTTATACTGACTATGGGCGCGTTCACACTATAAGGTTTCCTTAATTAAATCTATCAAAGTCAAACAAAAAGATTCATGATAGATGA
>JAUJPO010059859.1:0-13417 GCA_032270745.1 Tiaropsis multicirrata | reverse complement strand
CAATAGAAAAGACAAAGGAAGCAGTCCTTTAATGAATTCTCGTTCATCATCCAGCTTCGCTATTACATATTCCTGGCTCTATAAAGCAGAAATTGACATTTGGTAGTAAAATTCGAAAAACAAGGTGTATACTGAGCCCTTAAAAAGGTCTTAGTTTTATGTTGCTTTTTGAGAGTTTTTGAATAATAATGAGTTTGAAATTTCAATTTTTTTTGGTCCCATTTCTGGTGAGGGAAAAAATGGTCCGAAAAATATGTTCCAAATGTGGCTTTTATTTGGCGGTAAAATATCCAAATTTGAGCCAAATCCGATTTTTTGGGGGATTAGATTTAGGTATTCTCAAATCTTTCTTGTTACCATTTTTCTGATGTATTTGGACCCAGATAAAGTGAAACAGGGATTTTTTTGGAAGTTTTTAATTTTTTTACGATTCATTTAAGT
This sequence comes from Tiaropsis multicirrata, assembly GCA_032270745.1. Lineage (NCBI taxonomy): Eukaryota > Metazoa > Cnidaria > Hydrozoa > Leptothecata > Tiaropsidae > Tiaropsis > Tiaropsis multicirrata. The sequence goes on along the minus strand of JAUJPO010059859.1, from coordinate 12,976 downwards.
AAAATATGGCGTGAATTGGTCAAAAATTGGAGAAAATGAATAAAAACAGCATAATTCCAGAACGGTTTATGGTGAGCCCTTGAAATTTGGCACAATTAATTGTTGGTACGTGAATTTTTCGAAAAAAACTAAGTTTGTATGCATGTGTCAATTTAGGAAAAAAATAATTCATGAATCAATTATTATTTCAAAAGAAAGGTAAATGGTTTTGAAAAATAGGAAAACAGAGCTTTAATTGTAAAAGCGCTGGTATCAGCAAAAAGTCAACTATGAACAGTATGTGATGAAGAATTCACAACTTAGAATTACAAACTTATACAAATTGTATTACAAATGAAAAAGGTTCTATTATTATACATATTATACTAATCAAAATATTTGGAAATATTTTTCCGTACGTTATTGACCCAAGATTATAAAAGAAATCTATTATACCGAACAACTGATGACATTCCATGTTTTCCTTACTATCAACAAATTTAAAAATTTGAATGGACATAATAACAAACCTACCCAATTGTTCAATGGTACAGACACTTATAAGACAATAAGTATTTGATTGCTACCTATTAATTCAAAAACTTAAATACAATGTGCGAGAAAAAAGGTTTCATGGATCACACTGAAAGTCCTCCTTCGTTTTGAGGTTGAGAAATGGTCAAGCTGAATAGTACGTAGATCCAATAGCCAAGATCTAACATATTTATTGAGCCATTGAGTACAATCTATGGATGGTCCAGATTTCTTGGTACCACACCAAACCAATATATTTTCACACTGATGCAGCTTCATAATAGCAAAACATTCACAACAATTTCGATATGCTCATACTCAAACCAAAAATAACTTTTACTTCTTTTTCGATCGCTTGCCCTGACCTTTAGAAAGAAAAATGGGTAAAAAATTATAAAGTTTATCGGGCCACTGATTTACAGTACACTAAATTATCTTTGATTTGGGATTTCTGGGTCAAAATAATCAAAGTGAAGTTTTCAAAATTACTTTCTGATTGTAGTGAGTCAACCCATGATCTATAGAGTTGATCTATAATGGTAGTGAAGTTTTCTGATCTATAATGGTAGACACTTAAATGACTAAACTTGTCTGATGAGCTTCAGTTTTAAATTCTTTAAATTTTTCTATTTGTTTTGAGTTGCAGGAGACTTTTCCAGCCTATTATCGCAACTATGGACACTCTTTAATTAGTATCCCGTCAGCAACCTTGGACTGACTACCCAATTCCCCTCACATGGCATGGGTTGACCCCGGCGAAGGTTTGCTCACTTGCCAAGTGAGCCGCCGAAAGTGGGAATCGAACCTTGATCTCCCGTACAGGAATCAAGGTTGATGACCACTGTACCATGGCGTCTTATATCTTTTGATGCCCCCGTTCGTTTCATAAGAAATTTTTAGGGGGTTATAATATCATAAATTGTAAAAACATACTGAAGTTTGCAAAAAATTTATGTGATAGAAGTTGAGAAAAAGGAAAAAGACCACTCTTCCCTAGGAAAACGCAAGCAAAATTGTGTTTGTTTACCTTCCTTTTAAAAAATGATGGAGTGTAAAGACTGCGGAAAGAATCAGGAAAACCGGAATTACGGGAAAGGTGTATGGTAATAGGAGTTTGCCCCTGGTTAATAGACATTCAATTGGTGTTCGCTGGAGCAAATTGACTGGCCTTTTTTGAACAATTTTTAGACTGGCGCGTCTAGCAGTTTGAGCAACTTCATACAAAAACAATATTCAATTTTATTGGCCACATCCTCACTTCATGAAAGAGAACTTTCAAATAAATTTCTCTTTTATATTTTTTATGCTCTCTGTTGGGAAATTTTAAACCTACTTTAAAAAGTTGTATACTTGAAAATTATCCAGCCATGAACAAATAATTATCCCCAACCAGGTAGTTAATAAGTTAATTAATTTTTAATTATTAGTCTTTTGTGGAGTGCAGACTAGGCTGTATTAGCCAGAGGGTAAGAAGGCTAAAAACAAGGATTTTATTTGAAAGTTCTCCTTCATGAAGTGAGGATGTGGCAAGTAAAATTGAATGCTATTTTATCTTAAAGTTGCTCCAAATGTCTAGTGGGATAAAAACATAAATTTACAAGAGCTGTGCTTTTCCCAAAGTTTTATCTATTTACAATATTAAAAGAGAAATCACCAAAGTCTTGTTTACTTCTTTCGTACAGTAGTCATATGCGTAAAAGTAAACGGCTAAGCCAGCCAATCAGCTACTTACTCAATGACCAGCTAAAAAAGACTGGCTTGTTACCGGTCTTATTTTTGTGTCCTTCTAATTGCTTGGCATGTCACACAATTTGGCTTGCAAAACTTAAGTTTTTAAGCTACACATACAATAAAATAGCAAACAAAGACTAAGTTTGACAAAATCATGTAAGGCCATCCTTAAAAAATTGTTTGTTTCAGTCCGCGGGTGGGCAAAATTTTCCTCACCCGTACGGCCGGGTTATAAAGTTTTTAAAGCTTATTTTCAAACATTTATACCATTCAGGAATAGCGAAAATCAAATGATACATATATCATTATATTAATAAAAAAATAAAAAAAGCTGGCCGAGTGACTCGTAAAAATAATTTCACCTGGCCGCGGACCGGAAACAAGCGTTTTTTTTAGGGTGGCCTAAATAAAGAGTTGATTTATGTAAAACTTCTTTAAAAAAAGAAGAATTAAGAACTTTCTCTCTTACTTTAATAAGTCTACAAAAGAGCTTTCCTAGTACAAACCGATAATCAAATCGGCAGATAATGTTTCTGTTTTGCTCATTTTTATTTTGCAACGTTTTGAACATTCATATACACAGTAAAACACAGGAAGTCTTTGACTTGGTTGATGCAGCATGTCTAGCTGCATCAATTACCATTATTAGGTATGTAGATAGGAAAGGCACAGGAAAGGTATAAAAACATTTCTGACGACAGGGTGATGTCTAATTTTATAAATTCCTTAACTCTTGTTTAGATAAAATGGGAGATGTGAAAGAGAAATTCATTTTGGATTGGCAAACTGTTTTTCCTGGTGTAGCAGTTCCTGATATTTCGTATTTTGCAAATAATGAAACAATTGTAAAAGAAATTTTTTTTTGTCAAGAAAGAATTGATGATTTCAGATTTAAACTTGAGAAAGAAGAATTTATTTTGTTAAAGCTAAAAGCCGCTAAAGAAGAGGCTAAACCAAAGAATGATGTGAAGGAGAGTGAAATTAAAACTGTGAAAACTGACGATGAAGAGGAGAGTATAAGTACACAATCGGTCTGGGCTAGTGTTCCCAAACCAGTTACACCCAGAAGTAGTATTGAGGATGAGGAGTTAATTTTACCTCCACCTCCATCATTTGAAGAACTCAGCAATGATGAAGCAAACAAAGAATCTGTTTGGGAATTCAAAAATAAAGACAATACAACTATAGTGAAACTGGAGGATAAAGGTGAAAAAACTGTTGAAACTTCACAACATAGATTATCAACTTTTCAACCAACAAATAAAGAGTCGATGAGCTCTTCACATACTTCTCTAAATGAAATGTTTGATGTAGACTCTCCTAGTCCAAGTACAGAAAATAACACAGAACCCTTTGAAAATTTTTCAAATATCAAAACACATAAGAAATCTTACTCAATTGACGAAAACGTTTTTGATTACTCCAGTCCAATTCCAATTGCCAGGAGACTTACTGATCCTCTTCCGACTATTCAAAAAGAAAATTCTGGAGAGAAACCCAAAGCTGCTCCAAGGACCTTAACTAGAAGCAGGAAAGATAAACCACTACCTCCATTACCAAGGAAACCTTTACGATCAGAGAGAAATTCTACAAAAGACAATGTTTTTATTCCTGGGCCTCCTTCTTCTCCACCTCCTACTTTACCACCACCTACTTTACCACCACTGCCCCCTACTCGACGAACAATATCAGAAGTTTCATCAACCTATGATGATGAACATATTTATTCAGACATAAGTGAATTAAATATAAATGTTAAACGTGAAGAGGTGGAGGAAAGTTGTTCAGAGAATGAAGAATCACCTGATGAAGTGATTTACGAAAACTCTAATATGCAACCTAAAATTGAACCCCTTGTAGATAACAGTAGTGATTCACCAATTGAAGAGAAGCCTACTAGGCAATTAAAGAGGTCTGGTTCTCATGATAGACAAGCTATTGCCTTACCTGACGATATGGTAGTAGATATTACAGCTGGCTCAGCTGCTGGTGCTAGTCTTGAGGAGATTCTGAATGGCTCACGAGAAAGTCTTGTCGATGAGCTTGGAGACGCACCTTCTAAGCAACCAGTTATTGTTGTGGTTCAAGAGGAGGAAGAGGAGAGCAGTAGCGATGATGACGAACATATTTACGCAAACGTAGATGACTTGATTTTGTATCGTGGAAGTGATGACGATAGTGATCATGACCCGCTGGCAGATTCTATTTCAATGGGATTACCTTCTCCACATTATAAAGAGATGACATCTGATCAAATTCAATCGATGCTTCAGAAGATTCAAAACAATGCAGCAAGTGATCACTCGCAAGGTATTTTCCATTTTTCTTACTTTGACTTGAAATTTTACATACAAGAGAAAAGTAATGAGCTAGAGCACACAGATACTGATTTCGGTTGTTTGCATATTGCTTTACCTAATCTACACTTCATTCATTTCATCAGATGAATCGTCAGATTCAGAAGAACCGTTAACTCCAAGAGTAAAATATTTAAAGAAAAGGCTAACAAGCTCCAGTGAAATCAAACGCTCAACCAAGGGAAAAGAAGGAACTCTAGGAAGAACTGCAAGCACTCCTCTACCACATGCTATTCCTGAGAAGGTAAGGCTTTGTTATGTTCAATTCATGATTTTTGTTCAAGTTGTTACAGAAACTTATATCTCACTACCGGGTGTCCCAGAAAAAAGTTTCGCTGTTTTGTGGCCTCCTGAAGCCGAAAAAGAAGTGTTTTCTTTCATAAGTGGAAAGCCTGACTTAAACTTTGAGGTATAACTTTTCAAATACGGTTCAGTATTCACCAGGCTATAAGCTTTTTAAGAAAGAAATCATTGTTCCAAAAGTGTAAAAATGATGATGCATTTTTTTTTTTATTATTTGTACTTAAAAAGCTTATAACTTGGTAAATACTAAACCGAATTTGAAAAGTTATAGCTCAAAATTTAAATTAGACTTTCCTCTCTCTGATCAAAAATTTTTTTTTTTTGCCTTTAGGAGGCTGCAAAACACTGAAACTTCTTTCTGGGACACTCGATATATACATATAAGTTGACTTTGTTGCTATTTTTGTTTACCTTTTAACTTAATTATTAAAGACAGAAAAAACTTGTAACTTTAGAATTGACTTTTAACAGACTAGTAAAAAAAGATTCCACAAAATCTTTTGACTGTTTTATTTTTGTAGCCTAACCAAACACCTGAAGAGTTGGAAGAAGAACAACAGCATTTGAAGGCATCACGTATGAGAAAATTACTGGTCAATAATCTTTTGGATAGTGAAAAAGCTTACTTGGATTGTTTAGAGATGTTAATTAAGGTACTATACTATCCTAGGTACCACTATTAAATAATATTATCACAACAAAAAATATGAATTGCCAGGGCTGGATTTGTTTCACAATTCACAAAATTGCTGATGGTGATGAGCTTTGGAATATGCGGTCTGCTTGACACATTCAGCAAGGATTGAAATAGCAGGCAAACATCATACATTGTCCAACCAATAATACATTTGACAAAAAAGTCACATTTTCCAACCAAATTCAAATTATCAGACATTTTGTCTGACCGTTAGTTACTGATAGTTATTTTAAGCCCTTATATGCTATGTTTTCATTTTTGTGTTTTTTAGTTCATGAAGCCATTGAAAATTTCTACAGAGTCATCTCAACCTATTTTGTCAACTACCGACTTCAAAAACATTTTCCACAAGGCAGAAGAGCTGTTTGACTTGCACAGGGACTTTTACAACCAATTAGAACCACGTATTGCAAGTTGGAATGATGCGCAACTTATTGGAGATTTATTTACTTTGATTGTAAGTATTGATATTCATGAAAATTCATGAAAAATAAAATAATGACAGAAAATATGAAACTGTCTCAATTCTAATTTGCGGCAAATGCTGAGAGGTTAATGATAAAAGTGCCAATTTGCATTTGCTTTTTTTTGTTGACGTGATTTTTGTTTTCAACCCAAACAGAAAAACTCTTGAATATTCCTTTGGCCTCAAGTGACAATCTTGTTTAAGCAGTATAACAATAACATGGTCATAATTATTAGAATTTGGCTAATTCTCTTGGATTTCAATGTAAAATTTGCATTGGCAAATTTCTGATGTAATTAAATCTTAATTAGAAAGGCTATGAAAGAACATTTTCAATGAATTATCGAATTGAAACCCAAGAAAAATAAAGAAAAGGAAAAATTTCAACTGCTACTCATCATTTCTATTTTGTATAATTTCTACTGAAAGTTTTCAAAAGTCGAAGGACAAAGCCTTCAAATTGTGAAAACTTTTGAGTAGTAATGATATTTTGAAGACAAGTAAAGCGATATTATTAAAAACAGAAAGAAGACCAAGTTTTACTTTGTATCCTCTAATGATTGAGGCCTTAATTGTTTATTCGTCTTTTTTATATCAATCCAGATGCACAGTTTTGATTTGTATCTTAATTACATTGGGAACTACAAAGTTGCCATGGAAACCATTTTGAAATGTCGACAAGCAAACCAACAGTTTTCTTCTATAATGGATCAGGTTTGGTTTTTCTGTTCACTTTATTCTGTGTTGCATTGGAGAGCATACTGTATTTTTACAATTTATATTATCAATCACTATGTCGTCAAAATTTGCACTCGACAACCCAAATTTTGCCCCATCCCTGGCTACGTTACTGGAGATGAACAATTGAACTTTCCCTATGTGTATACCAATATTATTTAAGAGGCTGGCTTTACATTTCAAAAGAAAGTATGAAAAGTGAGTTTTTCATGTGGATTGTGAAAAAAATTTATAATTTTGATGCTATATCTTTTCTTAGGATATCAAAATAATTTCTTTGAAAGATCCATTAAAGTTAGATGGTATGTGTTATTATCGTACAAGTTTCACAATTAGTAAATTTATATTTTTCTGGACAGCTTTTTAGCTCTTTAAAAGTGTTTGAGCATTTTTTGATACTTTTTCAGTAGAACACTCATGTCTGACATAGCCTGTGACAAGTATACTTGTCATCCATGATATCTATTACGTAATCTTTTACACAGAAACACGCTAAAAAGCCAGGTGTTTGCCACTAGTTTTTTTAACAATAAAATATTACGTAATTTGGATATCAGTAATTGGAACTTAAAGTTTGTACAATTTTTTTTTTGCTTTAATTTTAGGTTTGTTGTATAAACCAGTTGATCGTATGACGCAATATTCATTGATCCTAAATGTAAGATTCATTAGTTTTTTCTTCTTGGTAGAAACATTGTGATGTTCAATATGAATTTTTAAGGATCAACAATGTAATTATTTATTTATTTAAACAATATATTTCGGAGAATTTCTCCATCATCAGGTCTAAAAACATCATATACAGTAAAAAATATTATCCACACACATATTCTCTTTCACATCACTATACAAATAAAAAACTATCTAAAAGCGTAATCATAAAAATATATCTTTGTGATACTTGACCGCCATTAGTTTTTTCTTTCGACTTCTTATCTTCAGTGTTTTAATGTTTTCAGTATGTACGGTTAGCCTAGCCTGTTGTACCGGGTGACTCGAAAAAAATTCACACGTCTTGGGGCCAAAAGATATCTTGATATTAAACAAAGTCACTTTTTTTAGAAAGAGGATAGTCTAATTTAAATTTTGAGTATAACTTTTTAAGTTTGGCTCATCAGTTGAAAAGTTATGAGCTTGTAAAGTTAAAATTCACGTCAAAAAAGGAGTATAATCAAATGTGTGAAGTTTTTTTTTAGTTACCCGGTATGTTTCTTGGTAATTTGAAATAAAGCTACCTATAATCAAAAATGAATTGTATGAATAAAATACTGAAAGTATGGACCAACTTTTCAAAGAGTAAAAATGTTTATCCAAAAGTCTCAATAATGTATTTACTTATACTATTGTACTTGAATAATCTCGGAGGTGAAGATATTTTTTGCCCAATAATGATGGAACATAATTTATTAATATATCGCCTTTAAATCTTTGAGTTTTTATGCTTTATATCACTTTTTATTTTTTTACATTAAGAAAACCAAAAATATTTACAAATTTTACTGCCAGGTTACAGACTTGTTAACATTCAGAATCAGCACCCTCAAATGGACTAAAATCAGTTGCAAAATTAATATTTAACCACTGACCAGGGGTGTACAGGATTTTGGTATTACAGAAATGGACCTTTTTTGTCCTAAATTTCGGAAATTGTGTCAATAACCCCCGGTTTTTTGGAAATTTTTGGTTTCAGAAATGGACCCATTTTTACTTCAGAAATTCAGTGAGAATGAAAATTTATACTTTTTTGTCCCAAAAAATTTGGTTTCAGAAATATGGAATTTTCAGAATTTCGGACATTTGAGAAAAAATATTTTGGTATTTCAAAACCCTGTATGCCTGTATTTGTTTCTTTTCAGGATTTATTGAAATACACATCTCCAGATCATCCTGACCATGTGTTGGTTGTTGAAGTCAGCGGTGCTTTGTTTGATTTGTTCGAACAAGTTAATGTTGACACCTCCAAGAAGGTTTGACCTATTTTTTTTATCATTTAACATTAAAGATCTTACCCAAAATATCATCTTTCTCCCAGCCTGCATTTCCTTTTTGTTGTTTTTGTGTTTTAAAATTATTTTTACGAGACTAGGTTTTAGTTCAGTGGTAGATACAGAAGGTTCTCAAAATTTTTGACAGAGAGTGTTGACTTTGATATAAGGAATGTAATCAAAGAAACATTCTCCATCAAAAATTTTGAGAACCCGCTGTATTCGCCAGTGTTGTTTCTGAATCACTTGAAAATTAAATGATTGGCAAGTTTTTAAAACCTTGTCACGTAATAGACTTTTTGTTTGCTATTTGGGGCATCAGGAAGGGTTCTATTAATGTGTTTTGTCTTCTTTTTTGTTTACAGAAACGTCGTCAACGTCAGTTACTGAAAGAGCTTGCTGTAGTTGAGATTGATGACGGCGAAAGAAGACCAAGGAATCTCATACTCTTCAACGATGTCATTATATGTGCTAAACTCAAACCCTCGGGGTAAGCAAATCCATTTTGTTGTTTATTTTACACGCTTCTGAATCCAAATTTTATCGTGTTTGCTGAGGAAACGATGTCTAGTTGAGATTAATATAAATAGCTATTTGGTCACTGACAGACTTTAAAAAATATGAGCCCAGTCACCTCTCAATTCATACATTCACGCGATTCTTTTTTGAAATTCAAACAATCGGGGAAACTTTTGTGTAAGTCAGGGAAATCGGGGAAACTATTTTTTTTCTTCAAAATTTGCGCATTCAATAATCAGGCAAACCGATGGGGTCTCAATTATGCCTTAGCTTAACATAATCAGTAAGACCTTTTTACCTAGTAACTGGTACAAAAAGCGTTCAACTAAAATGTTTTCCATAGAGAACATTTTAAAATCCTTAACGTTACCCTATGAATGACATTTTCCTTGAATTAACCCTTGAAGTGTTATTGTCGGCTATATCCTTCTCTATTTTCAACTTGAAATCTTAATTTTTGTGCATTCATTTGAAACACAAAAGATTTCGAAATGTTGGTCTTTTTGAAGAAAAATGCCAAAATTTGCCAAAAATTTAATATTATTGAAAAAGGATTGATTTGTAAGTCAGAATGTCCTAAAAGAAAGAGGAGACTCTCAGCTATCCAACGAGCTATAAACCAACCCCTGGTTCCTTCTGGTTCAGAAGATATTGACGTTTAAAGTTTATCCTAGCTCATTTTAACAAAAAAAGTACCCCAAAAAGATTCTCGGCACGGAAAGAGTTAATAAACTTGATCACGTTTCTTATTGATTTCACAGGGATGCGTATGTAGGTAAATGGTATGCTTCTCTGTCAGACGTCGACCTGAAACCGTATCCAAATTCTGAATGTGAGTATATCTTCCATGTTTTAATTATAAATCTTCTTAACTTTTTTGGACCTACCTCATGTTTTGTGAGTTGCACTGATATTTTGATTTTCGGTTATTGTAGTACTGCTTAAAGTGTTATTTGATTTTTGGACGTTGATTTCTATAGACAATGAAGGATCAAACGAGCCTAATATCATTCGTTAACTTTTGAAATTGTAATGTTTATTGTCTTCGTACCTTAAAACCTGTTTTTTTTTTTTAGCGAATCCTGTCGTTCCAGTTTCATCGAAAACGGAATGTGACAAGATACGTGCCAACATTGCGAACATGAGACAAGAGTTGCGCCGAGAACACATGCCATTGCAACAAGTCATTTCGTCTAGTGATGCTTCTCCGCCCTTTATGAAGGTTTATAAATTAAAACTTTTACTTTTTTGTAAAAATCGAGCATTATATTTTTATTTTTATTTAAAGATTTACAATTCACAGGCATTTCTGCCTCTCCGAAAGGATAACAATAATTTTTTACAAATTATGTTGTTATTTATATAATTTCTTCGATATCATTCGTTTGTTGGTTGTCTTCAATACCGGTCATGAGGACGTATCTGTCTGGTCTTTCTTTCCATGCTTCATCTAAATTAATTTTGAATTGAAAGACAGTTTTTGATTTGACAACAACGGCTGTGAGTTCGTTCCATGGAGCTATTGTTCGATAGTAGAAAGAGTTATATTGAACTACTCTAACACCATCTTTCGGGATTCGCTCGACCAGCTGATATTCGTGACCGTGATTTCTTGTGGAACGTGTCTGATGTTGGAAATTTTTGTGAAGAGAAGATTTGTCATACGTATTGAACTGTTTGAAGATTTCGATCATATCATTCCGTTCTCTCCTAAATGTTAGTGTTGGAATTTCGTGTCTGCGCAACCGTTCTTGATGGTCGACATTTCGGAAGCCGTCAATCAGCTTTGTTGCTCTCCTTTGAACATTTGACTACTGTATGACTAAAATGTAGTTCTGTTACTATACTATACTAAATTCTCTCCTCTAGCGTAAGTGAAAGATTTGAAACCGTACCACTGGGAAGTTTGCTGTCAGAAAGGTTGGCGGACAAAAAACTCAAAAATAGCTTTACCATTTAAGTGTCACATGAATTTTGAGGTGCTTATCTGCAGGAGTCAAAATTTATCTATTATCAACATTGTTTACCGTATTTCCTCAAATAAGCGCCGCGACGTTCTTTAAATTTTTAAGATTTCATGCGGCACTCTTTAGAGGGCAGCGCTCTTTTCAAATTTTTGATTTCCTACTTTATAAAGGCCTGAGAAATAAAAAAAACAAGCATTTTTCTCAAAAGTTATGTAGGTTTTAAACCACAAAACATACCACACTTTTAAGTTCTTGACGTATTTAGAATTAGACGTGGAAGAATTTATTAACAAAAAAACTCAAATAGATTCAAAGAAAACACGTACTAGTCTGTTTATTTCATTTCTTTCTAAAAAGCGCCGCTTTCAGAGGTGTGGCGCTCTTTAGAGGGTGGCGCTTATTAGAGGGCGCCGTTCTTTTCAAATTTCAAATTTTAAGTACGGCTCTCTTTAGAGGGCGGCGTTTATTGGAGGGCGGCGCTGAATAGAGGAAATACGGTATTTAATATTATTTATTCAATGCGTTTATTTATAATTCGAACTTTGTTCTTGAAACAATGGAAAAGTAAACAATAACAACATCAACAATATCTTACCTTATCCGTTTGGATGACAAGATGACTGTTCCTGGCCAAAGGACATTTCGATGTGATTTGACCTCCAAATAAAGATCTCAAGTTCCACGCTGAAAATACAAAAATTTAGCTCTTCCAGAAAATAATTTATAAAGTCATGTTTACTCTAAGGAGTCACTGTCCAAATATCTGCGTATACTCATTTTGAATTCTGATTATATAAGTACAGACCTTTAGAGGGTCAAAAAAAGGTGTCCTTATTTGACAGCGTTAGCCACTTTTGTTTTCTCACTTTGCCAGAATTACCAGGCTCAGGGACCTAATCGAGACCCTAGAGTAGTTGATAATATCAATTTCCATGTGTTAAAATTAAAATAACGGATCGTCATGTAAGTTTGCAGAAAGGCAATGAGTGGCAATCCAAGGCGGTAAAGCAATGGACAATTCTATTCTAGAACATTTTTCATGGATCTATTTTTAAACCCCGAGACTCGATAGTGCTTCATATAAAATATAAAAACAAAAATAATTTACCTCCATTAAAACCTCTGTGGTGTGGATCAAAAACTGATGAAATGCTTTGTTTAAATTCTAACACTGGTTTTGTACAATCGCCATCCTAAAAGTAAAAAGATTAATCAATTAAGGCGAAATAATTTTAATTTTTTGATCTACAGGCCCGACCGACCGATCCTGTTTTTGCTAAAAGCGAAAAAATCTTTGTTCTTCTTTGTTGACCATTATATTTCAAAAGGACTAAATCTGCAGCTCAACTGTTAGACGCAGCATCTGAATATAACTTCATAACAAAGCACTGTCCCTGGAAAAAAAACTATATATATAATATATCAAACCTGACAAGTTGATCTGAGATGGACACCAAGTGAGTGGTAGGATGAATCATATAATTTGACTGCGTTCAACAGCGAAGCTAACCCAGCCTGTAAACGTTGAAAAGGTTTTATAAAGGTGGTTTAAAAGGATAACTAAAAAACACGGCCGTGTCACTGTATCCGTCCTTTTAGACTGCAGCATAAAAACTCACATTAAAACTAGCCGTATATGTATAAGAATTGCGAAGCGATTTAGACCCTCTCGATTCGCAAATTGCAAGCAAAATCTGTCA
>JAUJPO010059848.1:0-13418 GCA_032270745.1 Tiaropsis multicirrata | reverse complement strand
CATACAATTCGAACAAAATCTTCGGTCCCGTCCGACTTAATCAAACTTAATCAAACTCCTATAATTCGAAAACTCGTATAATTCGAACGAAATTCTCGGTCCCTTGAGAATTCGAATTACATGGGTTCAACTGTAGTTTTGTTTGCTGCAATTAACTTGGCTTGAGCGAGTTTTCTGAAATATTTTTTAGCCAATTATTTCCCTGATGCAACGTGCTGGATTATTTAATTTTTGATATGGTTCCCTTTTGTATAGGAGGTAAGATTTTTTCATCGACTGAACGATGGGTGAAAAACTGTCTAAGCGGAAGCAGTCTATTAGAGACCAGAGATAGAGTAAGCGAGTCATTCAAAAACATCAATCGTCACGGCGAAATCATATAGACCGCATCGTCTTTTCCGAATCAGAGTGCAAAGGAGATTCCATGACTTTTCCAAATTGGGAAATGTCGTTAAGACATTTGACGAGTTAAACAATGGTTTAGAACAAAAAAATACAAATTTATAAATGCCAAACAGTGTAAACATGACAATAGTATTATGCTTACCATTGAAATCTGATCCGAATCAAAATGGGTTGTTTTTTTCAGTCATGTCTACTGTTTGTTTTATCGCACTAATTTGCTATATATTCCTTATCCAGCGCTGCCATTTTTTTCAGATTTCTTTTCTCTAGGAGGTACACGCATAGGCATATTTGATTAAGTTCCGTTTATTTAGAACATTAAATAAACAAAAAACCATTTCATTATGATATTGCAATGTTAATTGTACTATAAAAGAATAAACTTTCGCGGAAAGAAATATTCGCGTTTTTCGCGTGATTTGGTCAAATTCGCGAAAGTTTATTCCGCAAAAAATTCTCATTAAGCTCATCCGCGAAAGTTTATTCTCTTGAAAAAAACCTTTTTTCAAAATTCGCGAAAATTTATTATCACGATACTTAGGTAGGAAAATAAACATGAAAATTCGTTTTTTAACTGTCAAAATGCTATTAATGAACGTCGATGAAAGCTGGAATCTTAATATTTCACATTGTGTCTATTAAAATGTAAATATTTTACTTGAACAAGGACCCATTCGCGAAAGTTTATTCTCGCAAAATTTTGAGCGCTATGGTAACCGAATCCCAAGGGAACTTACCAAAACTTGACTCAATTGCTGATAAATGTGTCATTTTGATTCTCGAGACATAATCACCTTGGTAACTGTATGAAAACGAGAAAGTCGTGACGTAATTTATGAAAAGGTCTATTTTTGGATCTGTTCTTAATTGAAAAAAATTTCCAACTGGAAACTGATCTGTTCTTTCAGTATTGCGCAATCTCTCCTGGCAGAAGAGCAGATCTTTGTATCAATTTTTTTCAATTTGATCAATTTTTGAAATATTAATTAATTAGTTTTTATCATATTTTTAATTGTATATTTTATAAATAAACTGCATATATTTTATCCATATTTTACCCACATTTCTAGATTAAACTTTTTCATTTTTATAACCTTTTTTGTAGAATTTGCGAGATTAGGCATTATTGTCGTATGCAAATACAGAACTAGAACTTGTAGTAATGAGCTGAATTTTGGACCTGTTTTTACATTTTTGAAATTAAAGTCTTTATTCTTACAGCTGTTTCTTTTCCTAGGTGAAAAATTCGATCTTTTCTGAGTTTGTTATTGAAATCGGAAATCTGTTCTAATTTCGGCAAAAACCTGGCACAAAAGAACAGATATATTTTCAAATTTGAACAATTGCAAATCAAGAACAATGCCTCGAGAGAATTGACTTGGCTTTCTTTTCCATGTGACATTAAAAATGTTGAACTCCACGTAGATGCTATTTGAAAACACGCTTGCACACAAAATTCTTCTGAACGTAACAAACCCTTCTACATAACAAGTAGGTACAGGCTAAAGTTGTCATAGATACGTTGGTCTCAATCTGAACCTCGGTACAATCTTTTTAAAGTTACCTAACTAAAATCAAAAATCCTCAACAGAGCTTTCTGAGAAAATTCCAGAAGTATTTATGTTTTGGATTTTGTTTTCGACATGAAGCTACTTGAGACATAAATAGAGCCACTTATCTTTGAAAACATTGGCAAGTCACTGAATCAATGTCTACTTTAAAAAGAAATTCGTACCCGCAAGATGTTCGAAATCAGACACAAAGAATTTTTGAAGATAAATTTCCAATTAAGAAAACCGTTGTTCCAACAGCACATCAATCTGTGAGATTTAGCATGAAAGTTTGAAGGCCTCAAGCTTGTCACAAAAGTTTTGCTTAATTTTTCCAAGTGGAGGCAATACGAGAGTATGTTTGCAGCTCAACAATTCAAAATTCATAAGAAAAAACAGTTAACTTTTCAAAACAATTTAAATCTCGCGCCACTTATTGTTTTTTCCATATACGTTTGTTTAAATCTTTAACAATAAATAGAACACGAGCCAATCAAAAGGCGCGCCATGATTTGGAATCTCTGCCCTCCGGCAGTCGCACGGCAAGTATGAAGGAGCAACACTGATAAGTACTAGACAGGCTCCCATCTAAGGCAGTACAAGTAACTTTAACCTACAGGAAACATATCCAGATATGCTTATTGATCAGTGTTTTGAATGCGGAAGAGTCCACTCTTACTCCTTAAGGAAACATGAGTTGCAGAAGGGGAAAAGTGTTTGTCTTGGGCAATGATTACTGACCAATCCTTTTCACTGTCATTTTAAAGGCATTTTATCTTCCTCAGGTGAATTATAGTCTTCTTAATGCAATCTCCTTTTCGACTGAGACATTCTGAATCATCCTTTTTTAATTGTCTAAACGTCACAAACCACACAAAATTTAATTTTAATTTTTTTGAAATCGGTCTCGTGTCAGGTTTGGTACAGGCTCACCTACATGTAGTCTCGATTTCCAGACCATTATTTAGTTATTACCCGGCAGAAAAATAATAAATGTAAGTAAAAGTAAAATAAAAAAGCCGTACGGAACATTAGAATAATGGTCTGGAAACATTGCTTACTTTTGACGATTTTGAGGTTGGGAAAAAAAGCGGCTTTCTCAGAAACTTAAAATTCATGATATTTATATCAAAAGAAAGATATTTCTTTAAAGAATAAAAGTAAAATATTTTTCTTCCTTATTATGTTCTGTACAAAAGGTTATTTTAGATAAAAGAAAGAAAAAAATGTTTTATGCACAGTAAATGAGAAAAGCAGCAATGTTACTAGACTATTCATTTATTTCTCTTCCGGGAGTTCTTTTTTCTTTCGCTTCTTTGTAAAATCTTGTGTGGTGGTTTATATGCTGAATTAATTATTAAATTAGTCTATATCTAGACTAATGACCGACTAAAACTTCTCTTTTTTACCGTTATTTGGGCAATTTCGATAAAAAAGAGGAGTTTTGGTTAAATGCCATAAATTTTAATTTTGGCGAGAATTTATTTTGGCGAACCATCACTTTTTCTTAATTTTGCGAGTCGAATTTGGTGAAAATTCGCCAAAATTCGCCAAAATTAGTTCCCTTAAAGGTAATAACTCTTCTTGAATAAGAAAGCCTACCTTTTGTATCCAACACTGTTAGTAATTTATTTCATAAAGGGGCTTGTTTTTTTTTTATTCATAAAAGTCAGACCGGAAAAACGGACATTTCAACTGTCGATTAAAAACGAATGGGTGAGAGTTACGTTACGTGATCAGATTTGGTTCTACAATTCACTTTATCGTTTTTTTTTACAAAACCCAGATTTACTTATACCTTTTTTTGTGTTTTAGTGTTGGACGAAATCGTCCATTTTCAAACAGACCTAAATTTCCAAAATCATACATACTATAACGTTATACACTAATTTTTATTTATAAGCATACGGTAAAATCGGGCTCAATATGCTCAGCAAAATTTCATTTTTAGCCTCAAATTATGCTTAGGCATATGCTCATCAGAGTAAACTTGATCGGTCCGTTGATTTTGACTCCCATCTTTTTTTTTCTTTTTTGTCCCATCAAGTCCACTTTTGAAATGTGAATGATGAGCTTTCTCAGTCTGGAGATATGCTTAGCATTATGCTTAGCATTATGCTAAATCTTTTGCAAACTTCAGTCTGAATATGCTTATAAGCGTTATGCTTATAAAACAAAAAGAGTGTATACCCGTTAAATATATACTTTATATATTTTATCCTTTATCCTTATGTAAGAGTTGTATAGGGATCTATTTGTGTATATATTGTGCATCATATTTTCTTTCTTCTTTTCAGGGTTGTTCGTGGCGTTCAACCATAATTTTGATATCATTGCCAAGACAAAATATAAAGTTTACTTCCTGGCTACAAGTATAGGTAAGTGTTGAAATAGTTTAATCTATTCGAGATTTCAAATGTTTTCTTTTGTGAATATAAAAAATTTCTGAAGGTTTTTTAGTATAATTCATCTGCAGACTCTTGGGACCACGTCCTTCTTTAGTACAAAAAGTCTCTAAAAACGCTTGAATAAAAGCGACAAGTTTTTGTCTCGATGCTTCGTTCCCAAAACTCGCTTAAGAGACTTTACTACGGAAAACTTGAATGGGCTCCAATTTCTATTTGAGGGAAAATTCAATAGCCCTCCCTGTTTGGTATATCGATATCCTGTCTGAGAGGTTTTCTGTTTTGAAATATAATAGCGTATGATTCCGAGGTTATACACCAGAGAAGGAGGGTGGAAATCCTATAGGAGTAACGCAAAAACTAATGGGGTAACAGGATGTGTACTCTTCCTATGTGAAAGTCCTGTCCATTTTGAAACGAGAATCTAAAGTTTAACTTGCTTAACAGAGATCCGGAATTAAAATTTCGAGTTAAAATTTTGAGTTAAGCATTATGACGTTAGCTTAAAAAATTTAAATTTGCTTTTTCACTCGAGTTAATAACTCACTCGAATTGATAACTCGAAATGTTTTTTGCTTTTTTATTTTTTCATTTCGAGTGAAAAAAACAAATTAAAATTTTTCGAGTTATAATGCTTAACTCGAAATTTTAACTCATCAAGTATTCCGGACCTCCTAGACAGACAGATAAAGAGAGGGTATGGAGCTGCCAAATTGAGCCCATTGAAGTTTTCCGTTGTAAAGCCTCTTAAACGATTTTGGAGAACGAAGTATCGAGACAAAAAATTGATATTTAAAGACTTTTGTACTAAAGAACGACATGGTCTCAATTTGGCAGATGAATTATATGAACAAACCTTATAAGAACTTAAGACTTCAAAAGCTAAAATGTTAAGAACATGATAAGAACATTTTAAGGTTTCTTTTGGTCAAAAAAAGTTGAGCCCAGTGTGTTTTTTCCAACTCTTTTTGTTTACATCAATTCGTGATCATTATACTTTTCAGGTTATGGTATTGGTCTTTGCATCACATTCGTAGCTTTGATTTTAATGAAAGAGGGTCAACCTGCCTTGTTATACCTAGCACCGAGTGTTCTTATCGCGTGCACATTCGTCGGTTACATACGCGGTGAACTGAAGAACCTATGGAGAGGAAGAGTGGTATGTGATTTTATTTTATTGAATTTTTAAATATTAATTATAATCAATTGCTAATACGTTTTGGTCTCTTAGTATTATACTTGCCAGCTCTGAAATCTGTCCGTGTGTGTGTTACACTAGGCGTAATCCTGCACCATTTTAGACTGAATGAAATGAGCGGGAAAATAAAAAAAGTATTTGACGTTTTGGTTTTTTTTTTGGGACCCTGGGGTAGTTGCCTATCAAAATATCGCAAAATTTTCAAAATTTGCCAATTATTTATTACTTTATAACGTCATCAAAATGGATAAAACTTTAAAGTCTATATCTTGGGGTTGGGTTTGAGTTGAAAGGTGGTTGAACCCTCATTAGAACAGAAATTTTACAGGAAATACAATGGGAAACATAACAGCATCCAAAAGTAATTAACTCTTGCAACTCGCAATAGTAGTTAAGGAACATTGAGTTCATCCAAAACTTATTATTTGTCAAATCCTGATTTTCCAGTTAGCAGTTTTTGTTATCAACTAAACGAAAGACTCCTAGGAAAATAGCATCTGTAATTTTATAAGAAAAAAGAGTGTTTATGATGGGGGCATCGATTGTTAAACTTTCTCCCGAATCAGATAGGGCGGTTTTATCGTCAGTGTATTCTGAATCTCCTAGTTAAAAGTCTTCACTCTTTGAGTTTGGTCTCCTGCCGGTTAGTACGAAATCGTTATTAGTGCGAAAGATGCATTATGGGTGATTGCGGGTTTGCCTCCAATTGATCATAATAGCAGCAGTGTATATCGAAAAGAGTATCGGGCCAAGTACATCGCCTTGCTTCACACCGATTTTACAATCCAAAATGTATGACACGAAATCGACAGTAAACTTCACTTGGATGGTATGATGAAGTGCTTTGATAACACTGAGTAGTTTTGGTGGTACGCCGAATCGATCAAGAACTGGCTAAAGAAGATCACGTGGAACACGGGCGAAGGCTTCTACGAGATATAAAAATAATGTTTGCTGGTTTTGTTCGCGTCTCTTATTCAAAGCAATTTTTCCAGTAAAAATAGCATCTGTACGCCCTCTTCCCAGACGAAACCGGCATTGCGTTTCATGGTCCAGGCTTTCTGAAATGGGTGTAAGTCGCTGATGAACGATGAACGATGAACGATTTATTCGAAATAGGAATAGGTTTTTGCAGAAATAAATGTGTACCCCTGTTGAGGATGACCATTCTCACGCCCCTGGATATCCTAGGATATTTAAAATTTCGAACCCTCCCCCTGGATTCTTGGTTTTCAGATTCTTACCCCCTAGATATCCTAGGATATTTAAAATTTCTGGATATTCTATATCTTCAACAGTGGGGGTACGGATTTTTCTGGAAAAGTGCGATGTCCAATCAATTTCACCTCAAAAGGTGCTGTGTTTCACTCACAAATGCTCAATTTCGGACAGAGGCTTGATATGGAAAAGGATCATTTTTGTGACCCTACTCAAAAAACTCTCACCCACCCTCACAGTTTTAGTGAGCCTATGTGAGTGGGTAAGACTTTGGCGAAGACAGTTAAACTCCTAACATTTTTCTATGAGTCTTTCGTTTAGTTGATAACAAAAACTGCAACCGGAAAATCAGGATTTGACAAATAATAAGTTGTTGATGAACTCAGTGTAATTACCTTAACTACTATTGCGAGTTTCAAGGAAGAGTTAGTTTTGTAACTTTTTTAATTTCGTACTAATATCAGATTATTACTAATTATAGTATGTGTCTTTAAAACAAGTTATAAACATAATGTTTAATTCTTTTAAAGTTAAGAACTATTCATTTGGCTACCAGCTGGACATGCTGGTCAAAGATTCATAGCATCTCCTATCCAACAATCCAATCCAATTCTTCCGTTGCAAGGAATTTGTTTCACCTTCTTCAACGTTCTCTTTAAACTTAGAATTCATCAAAAATCCTGTGCTCGTTTTAAGAAGAAGAGTATCAAGAAATTGAACTGGTTACGTTCTTCTAATAAAGATAATTGGCAAAATAAATTTGTTTCCAAAATTCCATTGTTTGGGTTCATACAGTAATGTAATTTTGTTTTTGTTTTTGTTTTTGTTTAGGATGTGCCTTATGATGAAGACAATGAAGATGGTCATCCAAATCATAATCCCGAGGAAAACACTAACGAGAACAAAGAACAACAGAACTTATTAACATCCAAAAATACACATCAAAACTATGGCAATTGATTTGAAAAGCAAGCAGTATACATGTTGTTTATTTTATTTGTTGTTGAAAAAAATGACTTCACTTTTTGGGAGCTGTTTGACACTCGTCTAGTTTTTTGGACTTGGTTTTGAGATATTTATTTTGTTGGCTGAAAATTCAACGTATATTGTTCTTCCAGGTTCTGACTTTATGACTAGACTACCAAATAAACGAAAACAATTTTATCTGGGCTGTATAGAGAAACTAAGAAATATTTTATGCGGTAGCTTGATGATGCTTCCTAGATACACGATCTCTTAAGGCCGGAGCAAATGCATCAAAATTTTCATTAAAACCCATCATAAAGATTATTTTGATGAAAATTTGACACATTTGAGTTGAACCAAAATTTCCATCAAAACAGAAAATTAGACAAAAAGAAGAAAAAATCGATATGAAGTTTGTTCTCGATCAAACTTTTCATCAAAATAGTTGCGTTCGTCAAACTAGATTTTACATTTTGATACATTTGAGTTGTTCCCTCAAAATATTTTTCTTCTTCATCAAAACATTCGAATTTTGGTCAAAATCTCATCAAAATAGTTTTGATGGATTTTGATGAACATTTTTGATCCGTTTGCTCTGGCCTTTATAGTTTAGATTATAGTGATTTGACTTTCCTTGTTTTTATGACGACATCAAAACAAAAAGTGCTGTTAATTAGGAACTCTTTTAATTAATTTCTCTCGTCATTTAAGAAATAACTAATTTCGTTAATTGTCTGCTTGATTGTGAAATGAATATTTTTGGAATTTCCTTTTGACAACCAAGGAATGCATTAATTTATTTATTTATGTTTTTATAGTTATACTTCCCTCTTTTTTGTCGTGCTGTATGTAAATACCGGAGCAAATGCATCAAAATTTTCATCAAAACCCATCAAAAAGATTATTTTGATGAAAAATTTGATGCATTTGAGTTGAACCAAAATTTTCATCAAAACAGAAAAATAGAAAAAAGAAGAAAAAATCGATTTTGATGGATTTTGCTGATGAAGTTTGTTCTCAATCAAACTTTTCATCAAAATAGTTGCGCTCGTCTAATTAGATCTTACATTTTGATGCATTTGAGTTGATTTCATCAAAATATTTTTCTTCTTCATCAAAACATTCGAATTTTGGTCAAAATGTCATCAAAATAGTTTTGATGGATTTTGATGAAAAATTTTGATGCGTTTGCTCTGGCCTTTAATGTGCTTTATCCACTTTTAGTAGTGGTTTGTTTAAAAAAGATCTGATTCCAACATTAAAAAATAAAGTGACTGAGTCAAACAAGCGAAAAACTATAAATTTGAGAAAATGATGGTTTTCATCCATAACTTTATGAAAAATGTTTCGATCTTCTTCAAATTTACACAGGAATTGTACTTTAAGGCCAGAGCAAATGCATCAAAATTTTCATCAAAACCCATCAAAAAGATTATTTTGATGAAAATTTGACGCATTTGAGTTGAACCAAAATTTCCATCAAAACAGAAAAAAAAGTTCTCGATCAAACTTTTCATCAAAATAGTTGCGCTTGTCAAACTAGATTTTACGCTTTTATGCATTTGAGTTGATTTCATCAAAATATTTTTCTTCTTCATCAAAACATTCAAAACATTTGCTTCGGCCTTAAGTGAAGCTGTTTTTGGAAGTTTTCAAGCTAAATTGCTGTATTAAGTTTCTCAAGTTAAATCAGTCTCTTTGCTTTTCTGTTCTTTAAAAAAAATGAAAATAACGTATGGTAAGCATGATTGTCACAATTAAAAAAAAAAAAACACCGGCCGGTAAAACAATTTCACCCGGCCGCGGACTGGAAACAACGAATTTTTTTAGGATGTCCTAATATTTCAGATGGATTCTATATGGTTCATCAATTCCTTTTTAAGTAGCGATAGGCTGGTTGTGTTTAAAATTCAGTCTCTCGCCTTCGTTTCAGTTAATAATAGATAACCGGTTTTAACTGGCTGTGGACATGGTAAAAAACAATCCCTAAAAATATCGAAAAAAAACGTACCTAGATGTTCACATAATAATATTACTATAAAATTATTTGGTTTCTGATTTCACTTATTTTGCTGGTTCTTCGTTGCCTAACCTCATTTCATCATAAGGTTTGGTACAGGCTATGTATAACCTCGCCTAGGGGAATTTCATAATTTGATTACATAAAAAATTGAGTTTGGTACAGGCTATGTTAAACTTCACTGGGGGAAGTTTTGACTACATAAAAAGTAGAGTTTGGTACAGGCTATGCCTAATCTCACTTGGGGGAAGTTTCATCATTTGACTACATAAAAAGTTGGGTTTGGTACAGGCTATGCCTACATTTACTTGGGGAAGTTTAATCATTTAACTACATAAAAAGGTGAGTTAGGTACAGGCCATGTCTAACCCCACTTTAGGGAAATTTCATTATTTGGCTACATAAAAAGTTGGGTTCGGTACAGGCTATGCCTAGCTTCATTTGGGGATGTTTCATGATTTAACATTAGACCACTCAAGTTTCCCGTAGTAAAATCTCTTAAAAAATGAATCTCTTTTAAATATTCAAGCGATTTTTAAAGTCTTTTTGGTACTAAAGAACGAACGATATTTTCTACTTTTATCTCTTTTTTAGTTGGAACAATTACATACAGATTTCTTGGTTGATCAAAAAGAGATGGAAGAAAGACATTCACTTGTCATTCAAAAGGTGCTAAAAAATCATTTTAACCAAGCGAATGGATTCATTTTATTTCTAAGCCAATGGTGGTCTAGTATCACTTCATTTTAAAATTTGGAATCTAAAGTGTTCTTTTTTTCAAATTTTGAATCATAGCTTGGGAACTTCTTTGACTACGCTAACTTTGGCCTAAATCAACCCCAGAGCGCGCAGTGATTTTTCAAAAAAATCACACTTTACGCAAACCGCCATAATTTTTGAACAAAACAACTTTAGAAAAAAAGTTATATATCTTTAGAAAGGAAAATTCATCTCTCCCTGACTTATATTTCATCTCAGTAAAAGTTTCACAAGGTTCAACCCTACATTTTACGACACCGAAAAAAAATATGGTTTGAGGAAGACGTGAATTTCAAAGGCAATTTAGTGAAAAACAAAAAAAAATCTTACAGAACAGCAGTAGTAGACTTTCATGTTGTGAAGAATAATAATTCTGCATTAAAACTACACTCAACTCTCAAAACAACCATTTCACCACCTCCATCTTGAATTTCGAACGTTTTTCAACTATTTGTTTTGATCGCGCACTTGAACCTAACCCTTTGAAACCTACATTCTTCCGAATGGAAATTTATCGCTCTTTTCAAATATCCTACCCATTTGATCCTCAAAACAACACCAGTATACATTTCGAAAACGCTTATGTGCGTCCTTAGTGGCCAAAGGTTAACCCACTCCCAAAAAGGTTTTGTCAAGATGAGAAACTTTGCACAGCAAAACATTTCGAAATTTCAAATTTTTAAAACAAAAATGTTTAGTTTGCGAGCTATTGAGGAATTATATCCATCTGTTCATCTAGATAAGGCTATCGCCATACCTCACTGACATTCTGCCGGTGTAAAGGTTTCAATCATAAGCTTGCACTGCCATGCTTTGTGTTCAAATTCCGAAAACACTGGCAAATTTTTAAACAAAAATGTTTAGTTCGCGAGCTATTGAGAAATCGAAATGTGATTGGTAGTGCAAAGGTTTCGATTACGAGCTTGCACCGCAATGCTTTGTGTTCGAATCCCGACCACTACCAGACAGGATGTTAAGGAAGTGTGGTTGATAGTTCCAACGTTGATAAAATCTACATTTTTTACTCTAGAACAATGAATTTGGAAACATTTTAGATCAGTCACTGCCAAGAAGTAGAAAGTGAGTTTTATGGGGTCAAAGTTCATTATATTCATGCTTTTCGTTCGTTTTACTTGATTTTAAAGAACGTCGTAATAAGTGGAAAAGGAAGCCTTAAAAATATTCTTAATTTTTATATATATATTTTTATATGGTGTTTTTGTATGTGATTTTTGATGGCAGCGTCACAACTCAACCCAATTCGGCAATAGTTTTTTTCAAAAATAATATGTGAGACTAGAGTTTCCACACAGCGAAGACGAGGCATGAATAAAGTTTTAAAGTTTGTTCGAAAATGATTTTTATTGCACACAAAGCAAAATTCTTTTTGTTCTTTTCCATTTTTAACCTTCATTTTCAACCTTATTCTTTGGAATATAACCTTAAAATTTTTGTGAGAAGAAATTTTTCGCGGAATTTAATTTTAGCGATTTATGAAATTATGTAGTAAATTAAGAGGGTAAATATTTCGCAAATTGATTTTTCGATGTTTCGCGGAATTTAATTTTGCGAATTGTATACCCAAATTCTTCCGCGAAAATTTATTCCCTTATAAGGTAGACATTTTAGATCAGCTGGTTTTAACACGTCTATCGTTTTTATCTTAGTCTTGATATCTTAAATGTATACTTTTCTTATTTCTATACGGAAGAAGGATACCTAATCGGAAAAAATATGTCGGACAAAAGTGACGAAATTTCTCGCAGGTGGCAAAAATTTTATCCGACGAATAATTTAATCCGACGAAAAAAAAGTCCAAAAAAAGTTTTTTAGGCTAAAATTTGCGTTTTTTTTGGACAAAAGTGACGAAAATATTTATGTCCGACGAATAATTTAGTCCGACATTGTTTTGTCCGATAAGGTAGACACTAGGCCACCCCGATTAACTTACTTGATTTTCTTATTTTGTATTCAGTTTGGTCATCATGGAAGGATACCTGTTCAAAAGAGCAAGCAACACTTTCAAAACCTGGAATAAGTAAGTTTGTGTAAATCTGTTCTTCCCTCTGTGTCATCATGGAGGTAAGAAAAACACATGGGAACTCAACTCATATTATTCCATTGTATTGTATTTACTTTGTTGAAAGTTGAAAGGTTACAAATAGCTCTACCTCAAAAGCAGGCTAATAATTTTCAACTCATTATTTACAGTATTCTAGTCTTCTTCTATCTCTTCGCGCGTCCTTTTGAGATAAGCTCCTTTTTGATAATAAATTTCTGACTCGCCATACGAAGTTCTTTCCTCTTCACTTGATAGAACGACTTTTAAAGTGCGATCCACGACGAGTTTTGTCTTTTCTCCGAGACGGTACAGGTGCTTGACTTTTACTTTAACTTTCATTGCTTCTAACAGCTCTTTAACCTTAGATGGTGAATGATCAAATTGCAGCTTCTTGATTTCTTTTCTCTCTCTTCTTTGCCACGATATTATCTGATTACGAGATTACACCGTTATTAATAAATGTCGCTATAGCAACATCGCTTCGCTCTTTTTAATTAGTAGTAGAACATAGATAGCGAGTTGACGAAGTAGCTAAATTTAACTGCAGTTGAACTCGTGTATTTCTAACTCCCATCAGTGGCAAAAGGTTCTCAAAAAGATTGACGGAGAGTGTTGCTTTTATTCATGTTCCTTATTTTGAGGATGAAGTCACTGCTCTTCTTCAAAGTTTTTGAGTACCTTCTGTATCCGTCTCTGCCTATAACTTGAATTAGCATGTAAATCGAACAAAATGCTCGATCCCTTAATTAACATTTGAATCTTTTAATTGGCCTTTTTAAATAAAGCGCAGTTAAATTTAACTCCTTCACAGTCTCAAAAATGTTAAAAAATGGGC
>JAUJPO010059837.1:0-13423 GCA_032270745.1 Tiaropsis multicirrata | reverse complement strand
CACCACCAGATTCATCAAACTATTCAAATTTGCCAGGGGTCACATATTGGGGCAGGTGTGGTCACATATTAGGGCAGCTTTGCCGGGTCACATAATGGGGCAGGTGTGGTCACATATTAGGGCAGGTTATCGGGTCACATATTAGGGCAGGGGTCACATATTGGGGCTGTACACCATACAATAGATTCATTTGAGTAAAAACGATTTGGAAAAAAAACACCTACATTCTGTGGGCCAAGGACTGTAGTTCATAAAGATCACTAGACATTCAAAGATTTATTTCATTTATTAATCGTGTGGGTTTGTAACGTTTGGAATTTTTCTTTGAAGAAAATCGTCTCAACGTTACAAACCCACACACGGAAATTCGAAATGTAATAGTTGACCCGCTATGCAAGTTTGGTACAGTCTCCAAAAAAGTTGTAAAAACAAATTCACATTTTTTTCGGAAATTTGATTTTTTTATTCATCTATATAATAACGTAATTTTCCAAAAAAGAAATGCTTGGAAATTTCAGCATCTGTGATTGCCCGTAGTAGCTATAATTTGTCGATATTTTTTACAATCTCTGTGAGGGGGGGGAATGTGAAAAAAGTTAGTCTGAATAAAGAAGAAGTCGTACAGTAACAATAATAATAATGATATCAAAACAATTAATTTAATAAAGGTAAAATCATAACAAGTAATAAAATTTGAAGCAAGCTCAACAAACTTTCTTTTCAAGAATATTTCGAAGGAGCAGCGAGAAGGTGAGAAGACATGAATAGAATGTAACTGGTTAACATAACCAAAATAAAATGATGCTAGTGATTTGTGAGTGTATCGATTGTGCATTTTTCCTACCTGTACTATAGAAATCAATCGCGAAAAATAATTACAAAATAATGAACACTATCTAAAACTTTGTCCGATAAATGACTGCGAGGGTAAAAAAACCAAAATGCTTTCAAACTATTTACAAAAGAAAAGGGGACAAAAGCAAGGAGCATCAGAAACTGTTCAGCAAAATGAAAAAAAAAGATAAATTTTTCTCTCCGTGATGTTTTTAATACAAAAAGGACTAAAAAAGATGCATGTTTTTCACTAGTCTTATGTTTTGAACAAGATGGCTTGATATTTGATAGCTATAGATATTTAAACTAATAGCGGAGAGTTGGAAAATTTTCATGTAAAATAATTCTAAGAATTTTGCTGAAATTTCGGATACTCCCTACAAACTGATCAGACGAACTAAATAATCTTTTTCTAAACTTTTTCAATGAAAACGTCGATATTGGAAAATTTTAACAATTATTGAAACGAGTGGAACGTAGTAATAACTGGTGACAGCTTCTTTTGCACACAATGATCGAGACGAGTTATCCTGCAGATGAAAAAGAAAGAATACATTAAGAAATTTATTTTGAATAAGTGTTAGATTTGGGGCTGATTCCTTTCTAGTCAAAAAAGTCCTATGAACATCGGAAACACTAAATTTTTGCCACTTTTCTAGTTCCTTTCATGCCTTTTTTGCAAATTAAAAGTCCTAAGAACACCATACCTTTTGAGGAGAAGTGTTTGCGGTGTTCTCAGTGTTCACTGCATTTCAAAATACAAAATACCCTTGTTTTACAATGCCATCATTTTCACGTTTTATTCGAGTAAAAATGAAAGTGTTATTCATGTCATCAAGGTGTTCATTGCATTGAGAGTACTTGATGTACTTTTTGTGGCTTCAAAGGAATCAGCCCTTGGAATGCTCCGAAAGTTTTCGAATTTCCGTTTGTTTGTTTGTTGAAATATGTGCTGATGTCAGCTCAAGGCTAATTGGCTTAACCGCCAATGATACGCGATTTGAGAGTATAGCTAAAACTTTGTTATGTAAACTGTAAACGAAAGTTTCATCGAAAACATTTTATTGTTTTTGTAAATAAAGGTAGCAAAGGAGTCTTCGAATAAATTGAAAATAGAATGTCTTCATTTAAAAATAGAAACATTCACATTTCATTCAAAATAAAAAGACAATTAACTTTTATATAAGACTTTTTGTGATGTTGATTTTACTGGAAATGGTATTTGAACACTAACCTAGGGTTTCTTTAACTGTCATCTGGCCAACTGTTGGATACTTTGAGGTTGTGTGGTGATGCCATTAGAAACAACAACTGCAGTGGAATGATTGATGGTCAGCCCTTTGGGTAAATTATTGATTTTATTGGCTCTTACGTTATTCATAACAGGTTGAACTTGTAGCAAAGTACCTCCAGACGTAGTCGCAGACACTGTTGATTGTGGAATAATTTTTTGCTGTGATGCTGCTGCTAACAGAGACTTTTGTTGTACAGTTGTCAGAGGCTGTCGTGAAATGGAATTCTGTAGTAAGGCAGCTGATACCGAAGATGCAAAACTAACACCTGGGTTTAACCGCATTCCAGAACTATCCACAACTAAAGTGTTCAAGTTACTTTGTAATGTCGTTGCTCCTGAAGAAGATTTTACAACAGTTTTCACAATTGTATTATTGTTTATAAGATTGATATTTTTCATAGAGATCTCAGCGGTTTTAACATTGGTCGTCGATGGTGTAGTGGAGGTTAGAGGTTTTGTTGAAATAGGAAAGTTCAATTGGTAAATTGCAGATGCAGGGGCCGTTGAGGCTGGCCTTGATGGTGTTAAGTTGTTTTTCCTTGTACCGTTGGTTGGAAATTTCTTGTTGTTCGTTATTAATAAATGATTTGTATTATTGCTATTACTTGATCGTCGTATAATCCAATTATGTGAGTCAAATGTGTTTTTTGATGAGCCAGCTAGCGAAGAATTCAAGAATGTTGACCCATTATTTGTCGTTGAAAGCGACCTTGATTTTCTCATTTTAAAATTTCTAGTTCGATTGTAAGAATAAGGATAAACACGAAATCTTGACGTCGGTAAAGAAGTAAAAGATTTGTGTGATTGTTTCCTAGTGTCTGTTGTTTCATTATTTGTGTCTGCTTTCTTAAACCAATCGAACGAACTGAAATAAGTTTTCTCATTATCACAATCATCGTCACTTGATTCACGTTTCTGGGGTTGATAGTGAGGCCTGAAAAACAAAATAATTTGATGGTTATGTAAGCTAGCTAATAAGAAAATAATTTTTTTTCCAGAAGGGACAAAAATGCTAATTTTCACATTGTGTAACTGCTCAAGTAAAGCTTGTAAATATAGTATTTCTAGTTTATTAATTAATAACATTCAGTGAAATTCTGAACTGTAATATTTCTGCAAAACTTACCAAGGAGGGACCCTTTCATTGTTTATATTTACTAAAGATTCATCATTCAATGTTGAAAATTCGTCATAAGGTGTGTGGGCTCTATCAAAGTTGATGCGACCACCTCTCCCAACTCTACGGCGCGAGAAACCGATACATTTACATTGCTTTGAAACTGATGTCTTCGCAAAGGCGAACTGAGAAGATCCTGAACCACCTTCCACTGGATGTATCCATGGCCAATTTCCCATTGAATCATAACGAGGCTAAAGAGAAAAATCATGTTTGTATTGTGTAAATTTTCTTTTGTTTGAAACAACTATTTATATACTTTTTTGTTTTATAACCTTTGTGTGTTTGATCATCAAATGCGTGGCCATCATTAGTAAACCATAAAAGTATAGACCAGAGGAGAGTATAAAAGCTTGTAACAGTATGTAAACTAAATGAAAAGAAGGGTAAAAGAACTTCAAAAGCTTGTATTTTGTGGGAATAAATTTTTGCCTTTGGTTTGATTCTGAAGTTTTTGCGTGGTTGGTCTTGGTAAGCCATAAGAAATGACAATAACAGTGGCAATAATAACAAAAAACAATTCAAAACAACTAATGGAGTATGTGAAGATTTCTCATTTCAGAACTTACAGCATGATAGATGACACCTTTCTTCCTTCGGAATGTGTACTTTCCATCAGGTCCTTCATTACTCTTATCAAAATCTCGTGGATGTCCTGCCTACAAAAATAGAAAATCAGAATAATTTAAAATTATGTACATCACCTAATGAATGTTCCAGTATTTTAGACATTTCTGTAACATAGGGAATAATAATCTATCATTGTATTGCACATTGGACCTTCAAGCTTTTGAAAGAAGTAGTGTAAAATGCATCATTTAATTTAACTTACCACTTGAGCTTGATTTGCTTCTAGGTTATGGTCGTCAGATGATGACTGCAGATAAGAAAATAAAGAAATTGATACTTTGATGCTTGTAATCAAATGAAATTAACCCTTTAAAAGGCCATAAACAACCCTTGAACAAATGAAGACAAGTAAGTTAATTTATGAGCCAATTAAAAATATCAGGTAAACTAAAAGCACCAATGTATGAAATATTTATTTAAAAAAATCTGACTTCATCCAGAGTTTCTAGATACCCATCTTTGAACAAAGAAATCTGGAAAAAACTTTTTTTCAGGCCACTTTTGGCCAAAATCAGCTGCAAATCTTTTTTCTTGAAAATCAGGTTCCATCCTGATAGACAACTTTGCAAAAGATCAGGAAAAACTAATGAACCAGTCTCTCGGTTTTTTTCTTGTCTACAATCAAGATTCAGGCAAAACAAATAGAAAAAAGTTTGTTTTAAATAAACTTATTTTGAAATTACCATTAATGCAGCTCTTTGTTGTTGCTTTAATAGCTTGTGTCGTTTCCTAAACAAAAAAAAAATTTTTTTTCAAGGACTGCAATAACAGATCTTGGGGGGAAGCAATGTCAGTGTAATGTGTGGTTGATAAGGGAAATAATGACAATTTAAAGGACGAATTTGGTTTAGTTTAGATTCAGTCTTTACTTACTTTTGCTCCTCCAAAATTTCAGATCGTTTTAATGTTTTTGTCTCCTAAAATAATGGAACATAATTACGGATTAAAGATTTGGAAGATTTCTCAAGCATTGTAGTATTGAAGGGAAATGCATTGAACACAGAAACCAAGAACAAAGCCTGCTTTGTTTGACTTACAATATGATGTTCACGAAGATTGGTATTAGAAGTTTGAAGTGGTTTGTGATCATGTTGTTGCAGTTTTCGTTGTTTGAGCATATCATAACATTGATGGAGTAATTCACCATTGAAGTCTTTGCTTGCATATCTGAAAAAAAGAAAGAATATTTAAATACTTTTCAGGAAGATTTAAAAAGCTCAGTAATGTTCTAATCTTTTAAATAGACTTATATAAACTTGTATGTATTTGTGTAACTTATACATATTGTAATCCTTGTTTTATTGAGGAGATAAAGATTAGACAAAACTCATTCCCGTTACCATAGCTTTATCTCCTTAATAACTATAACAGTATTTCCGTTTTGTTTAGCGTGATGAAATATTATTCAAGATGACTACCAAAGCGAGCGTTTGTGTTTTCTCAGTGTTCATCTCTTGCAGGTTTCAATTTTTTTTATCTTGATGTAAGGTCATTTGCTCAAGTTTCCATTGAATTTTATGAGCTTTTTTTAAACCAAACATTCTTGCTTCAACAAAATATATGCAATTTCTGCAAGCTTAAGTATGAGGGTAAAATAGCATCTATGGTAATAATTTTAGGGCCTAAAATGCTACTGGCTTTTTAACAATTGTAAATGAGTTAGTATCTCCTAATCTAGAGGTGTGAATATATTTGGATGCAATACTTTTTTTTATCTCATTGAGATCGTTGAGATGAGAATATGAATGTAAAAAATTGTCTTGTCATCTGACAAAATTGAAGCTATGTAGCTTGATATATTAAACTCAATCAATCAGCAATATCTACAGTAGGCAAGATTTTTGACTTTAAAGTCATCTTCTTTAACATTTCAACATCTTTAACAATAAATCAAGATGTGACATCAACTTCTTTCTGCCTATATTAAGTTGCTATGCTGGGCCTCCATGCCCTCGGGGCCTCTTGTTCAATCTCAAATAAGCAAAATATTGCTGATATGTCATAATTTAAATGAAGTCTCAGGACAAACCTTGATTCTAATATTTTGATTGTAGTCTGTAACAGGTCTTTTTTTCTTTCTTCACGTTGCTTTACCATCTCCAAAATGAGACTAAAAAGACAGAGAGAGTAACATAACAAAAAAATTTCTTTCTTCACGTTGCTTTACCATCTCCAAAATGAGACTAAAAAGACAGAGAGAGACAGAGAGAGAGTAACATAACAAAGTCCCACACAAATAAAGACACAAAGATTTCTAAGCCAAAGTTATTGTAAAACAAGATCAGCGAGAGGCCCTTGTGTGCCTATACCTGTAATTCTTTATAATAATAACAATAATAATTAACATAATCAGTCACTTACCAAGCACGATTCAGATCCCTTCGCAGCTTCAACATCTTTTCAAAGGAGCTTTCATCATTCTTACGATTCTAGAATCAAAAGACAGATTCATCAACCTCTTAATTATGTTGCACAATCAAAGAAGCACTAATTCATTCACATAGTTTATATGCATAAAAATGACAAAAAAATGCCTTATATATAAACATACACATTTGGTTTGACCAAATTGTTATTATGTAAAAAGATACTTGCACTTTCCCAGCACCCATCCCCTTACGCTTTTGGAGCTAGATACACATACCTTGTACTACATGTGACCTCAAAGTGACCAATTGCAAGAATTAACCTTACCTTTCTTGTTTGCATTTTTTCTACACGTCTTCGAAAAGCAACATAAGGATCATGCATAGCAGTACCATCTTTTTTCTCATTACTGACAGTCGGCGCTAATGGCAATCCCTTCTTAGTGCGCTTCTCTTTCCAGTATTCAAAAAATGTTTTGACCATCTTTTCATCTTTCTTGACTAAAGCTTGTGCATCCGACTGAGTGAATAGCTGAATGAAAATAAATAACAAATTTGAACTAAAAATGTTTATCAAAGCTGTGGTTCCACCAAAACTCTGATAATATGACGATAATACAAAAAGTAGCTCAAAACCATTAAAAAAAAAAGTTGAATGAATGAATTATATGAATAATAAAATATTGCTTGATCTTTTACAAATGATTCTTCTCAAGTAAGGCAAGACAAATCTAATTTATTGTTCTACTTTAAAGAAAGAAACTTTCACAAGTTTGTGACTTTTCGACAAAATCACGAAAGTAAGTTCCCGCGAAAAATGCTGAACGTCTTCATTCTCAAAATATTTTTTTCCAAATTATTTTTAAAAACATTATTTTTGGAGGGGTTTACACAACAAGAACCTGTAGGAAGCTTTCATGAAGGGTTTTTACTTCAGATATTGCGAGTTACTAAAGATGAAGAGGCATAAAAGTGTCCTAATCATGGAAAAAGGATTTTCAAATTGCCTAGCGAAATCTAGTCAAATGGCCCATAAAATCCCATAATATTGCAAAAGTTTCTTCCTTTAAAGTACATATTATGTATACTAAGATTTGAAGGGATCAGTTGGTCGGTAAAATAAAAATATTCTTATTCATATAAGGCACTGGAAATTATTTCCAATATTATTTTGGTTAAATACTGTTGAATATACAAAGTTTTTCAATAAGGAATAGATTTTCAGACTTTCAACTATTTTGAAATCCTAGTTTCTATGGTAACAGAAAACCCAATTAAATTAATAGTAATAAAAAAATTAATATTATTTTTCTGTTTTTGGCAAAACCAGCAGGGTCTGACGGGAAAGTAGAACAACAAATTAAATTGGTATTGCCTTATTACTTACATCTATCCTTGAGCTACAACTCTTTTCCAGTATATCAATGATTCTTTCAAAGTTGAGCACATCAACAGCTTTGTCAGGGTTCTTTTTGTTGAAACTTTCAAGCCATTTCTCGTCTTCATCATCAGCATCATAATCAGGAAGTTCATCTTCCAGCGTAAATGCTTGAAGGAGAAAGGAATGAATTAAAACCATCTCAATGATAGTTTTTTCCTTTTTTAATCAAGTTGAAATGTTTATTAACAATATTTGAACATAGATAAACATATTTGAAAAGTTTAACAGGTTCAGGTACAATTAGCAATAAATAATGTCATTAACTCAAGTGTGTTAAGGAAAATATTCATTGCATTATTTTGTAATATACCTTGTACATGAATAAGCTGTTTTGGCATGTGAACATTTTTCCGTTTAAGCTGTTTATAATCCGAATCGTAAAGAATAGCATCAGGGGTAGGAATGATAAGACGTTGACTTCCTCCATATATTTGTTGTGCTGAGATTGCTCTTTGTAAGTGATGTTCCTAAAAATATCAGGGTGAAAATTCCTTTATTTAGACTTACCTATCTTAAAAATGGTTTTAACTTTTTCAAATTTTGGACATTTTCACAAAATGTAATCCTCACAATAATTTCAATTTTAAATTTGCAAAAACAAATCCCTGCAAAAGTTTCAATTTTCCTCTGAAACATCCAGTCATTGCAAGGCAACATTGCGTTTGACAAAATTGACCACAATAAGTTCTGAAAGATAAGCTTTAAAGCAGTTTGGGCTTAATGGAAAATTATTAGCTTGGATAGAATCCTTCCTGCCCAACCGTAAGCAACTAGTTGTGGTCAATGGAGCAACTTCAGAACTGGCTAAAATTATATCAGGAGTCCCACAGGGTTCAGGCTCCTAGATCTTACTCCTTGGGTACTTTCCCCAATGAACCTCTAAGGGGATTAATTTTTGAACTCAAACTCAATCCAACCCAATGTCAATCAAACATGAATCGAACGCAAGTGAATCAGAATTTCAGATTCGATTGTGATTAGGATGGTC
This sequence comes from Tiaropsis multicirrata, assembly GCA_032270745.1. Classification (NCBI taxonomy): domain Eukaryota; kingdom Metazoa; phylum Cnidaria; class Hydrozoa; order Leptothecata; family Tiaropsidae; genus Tiaropsis; species Tiaropsis multicirrata. Next base: position 4,693 of record JAUJPO010059837.1, on the reverse strand, counting down.
CGAAAATTCAAAACCGGGCGAAAAATCGTGAGATAACTGGATCTTCAGTACGGCACTTTACCTAAATATAGCGACGCCCCTAAATATAGCGACGTCCTTAAATATAGCGACGCTTTTCCTGCGAAGTCAACTATAGGCCGTTCTACATCACGTATTTCACTGCGCAAGATAAATTTTATGTCAATGCGCATGCGTATCACAACTACTGATCTTGCGTAGTGAAATAAATATGATGATAAAGGGGCTTTAGTTGATTTGCAGGAAAAATGTCGCTATATTTAAGGACGTCGCTATATTTAGGTAAAGTGCCGTACTGATCTCGGATCATATTCCGCTCACGGAACGCTCGTTATATCACACGGAACTTGCTGAGAAGGAGGGTGATGGTGGAAGTCACAAGCTTTCCGACCCTCCGACTCCTAATTCTCGTAAAAAAATAGGGTCGGTCGGGTGACGGGAACCAAACATTTTTTTACGAATGGCCTAATAAAAGGATTGGAAACCCTCTGGAAAAGTTTGTCAATACCCCTTTATGGATTAAAAAATTGAATAGCCCAACATTGACAACATCAAATTTTTCACTTTTTGATATAACATCAACAATGTTTGGAAATTTTCATAAAACATTCTTCACTTTTCTAAGACATTGTTCTGAAATAGAGTAGAGATATCATTGTTGATTTTCTGTTTTCTTTATAAGAAGACATCTGGAATTTTTTAGGTGATGTTTTGTTAGTTTCCTAACATCTTAATTGTGATAAAATATAAGGGGCTGGTAAATATGCAGTGTTTTAATATCGCTTTAAATTTTCCTAAGTTACTATTTTCGACGGGATGAGAGCACTCGCCATTTTGTATCACGTTTTAATTCATTGCGCGCCAAACAAACAAAATCAAAAATGGTAGCCAAAATGAGGCCTGGAACGAGCAAAGAACAAAAGAAATTAATTATGCAAAGCGCGATCGCATAATTTATTCAAAGAGCTTCGACAACACTCCCTGTCCAAAATGGCGAAAAAAAATTCTTGTATAAATGAAAGTTTTAATGCCAATATAACTCACCGATTCTTCTTCTTTTTCCATTCCAGTGGGCATCTGAGGCACCACACGGTTGACAGAAGCAATATCTGGCAAATCAGGGACATCTTCTTCATGATACACAGGCAGAGACTTGTTTGCATCGAGAGCTCTTGCACGAAAAGACAACTTACTCATAGCGGCTTCAAAACTTCTCCATAGAAAATTAAAAAGGGAATATATTTCCCAATTAAGAGCACCCAGGCTCTTAAAAATTACAATGAATAAACCATAATTTAAATTTTCTTCAAAATATGTAGCATACATGCAAAAATCCACACTTTTGAGAGCATAACTTCAAAAAATATTTCACTCAGTTTTTTCTTTTTTTGCAGATCAAAATGGCGGCTACAATATAGCCGTGCGACGATTCGATGCAATGTCGTGGCTAGAATTACTCCGCGCATGCGCAAAGCTGCGCGTATTAAAAAATAAAACGCATGCTTGAGATTTTTAAAGGACCAAACTGGGAGAGCTTTGACAGCCTACGATTGCAATAAACCTGACCGATTTTCTTTGACACGCCAGTAGAATTTACATGTTAAAAATTCATATTATTTACACACTACTATATATTTCATATCTATTAACAAATTTTGTTCAAAAACTACCGACCGAAGCTGAAGTAGTGCCGCTAAACTTTTCAAAGGTTTGATTCAAGATGGCATCACTTCCCAAAGACTTTTCATCGTCATTCCTTCCCTCAAAGTTTCGATAGCAAGACCAAGTTCTTCCTCGTAAACTGGCTCTCGATCAGCCTCCTATGAGGGAAATTAAATGTAAATTCTGAATACGTGCGTCGTAGTACACACATGACCGATTTCTCGGTACCTTTAGGTCCTTTAGGCATTTGAAGCAAACCATCACTTAGGAATAAATTTACTAAGAAATACTCTCTAGAGCCCCATCTCTTCAATTGAACATTATATGAACAGTCTGCGATAGAGTAGAAACCTAAAATGAGCGGGAGAGAGAAACACCAAAAAAGAAAAAAAAACAGTGAAGAGAAAATCTTTCTCACCGCCGTTTTTTCCTCTAACTGCCGTTCATGGCTTGAAACCTCAGCAACATAAATTTACTTCTCTTTCACTTAAGTGACGGTAAAATCGTCTAGTGAGCGATATTCCGAAATAAGAGCTTTTAAAGGCTAGAGCGTAGCAAGACCCCAAATAGCCTTAAAGATAGGGGAGAAGTTACAAATACCGGCCAATTAAACGATTGTTCCAAGTTCTCAGCCTATCAGTTTCGCTGTTAAATTCGAGAAAAGTTACATGTCACATTACTAATATCGCATCGCCTTCATCTCTCCCGCTTTATCTTAAGGGCTCAGTATACACCTTGTTATTTCTATTATGTTAAACATTTTCTGTTAGGCCAATCTTTTTTGCATCCTAAAATCAAAGAGTCGCAAAGAAAAAAATTAATGAAGAAGGTATTTCAATTTTGATGTCCTTATTTTGGACTCTCTTTTTTGGTTGAGGTGATGTATCTGTTTGCTAACTAAAAAAAAAAATTCCGTAAAATTTTGTTACATCTTCCTGGTGTTTTTTGACACTTTTTCATCGAAATTTTTCATGAAAAAAAAACAGTCATAATTTATAGGTATTAGAAAAATTTCAAATAGTTCAACTATTTCTAGAAAATGAAAATAAAATTGGAACAAAGAAATTGATTTTTGGGTGTATACTGAAACCCTTAAACCTCATCATTGACAATGGTAAAGATTTCGGACCCATGAACAAAATACATGAAGTTCATCTGCACATCTAGACTCAGACTAGGGGGGTATTTAAGCATATGCAAAGCATTACCTCGAGCTTTTACAATAATTTTGACTAATGCATATTACATTCTTTCTTTTGTATTAACTGAGCCTTATTATAATCTCAGTGAAAGCCTATCCCAGCAGGATTCTTCACTGTTTAAAAATATGTATGCCAAAAATATTGCCAATCTTTTTGTAATGAATAAGAAAGTGTACTTTAGCTCACCTGGTGACTATCAGCCCAATAAGCCTGAAATAAATTAAGACAAGTTAATTGTTATGGTGTTTGCAAAGTCAGCAATTTAAGCTTTATAGAATATACTCTTTGACTGATATGGTGTAGCAATGCAGTTAAGAAAAGGAAAATTAAAGGCCAACATAGGTTATAAGCCTGCCTCTTATAATCGCGCCTTAAAAGAGTTCTGTAGGAAGACTACAACATGGTTTCATCACCCACAAGCTTATGATGGAGGATTATTTTGAATTTTTCGAATAATGGGGAAAACTTTATGATGGAGGCCTAAAATATTTTAATACCTAACTTAGGGAACAGTTCCCTGGGAAAATTGCTTAAAGAATTGTCTGATATTTCCTGACTACTTGACTGGACCCTGATCAATATGTATTGGGAATTTACCCCTCGATCTCAATCACTTTAAATTTTTTGAGAAAACCATGTTCTGGCCTTGGACTTACAGCGAATGCGTCAGACGTAGGCTCTTCATTGACAATTTCAATTCCATCTTCAACTGGTTCTACCGTTAGCTCCTCCAACGCACCAGGCTAAACAAACAGATAAGAAGATAAAGACTAATAACAAAGTGGCTCACTGGGCAGATGTTTTTGCTCAAATTTATGCAGTTAATATGATTTTTAAACAAAATTCGACAAATTTTGCATAAAATAATCAATTTAAGGTGTAGATCTTTTAAAGACCAATAAGGTATTTCGGGTATTTGGAATCTTAGTAATCCCTCCATGTCTGCATAGAGAAGAGCCCAAATTTTTATCACGTAAAATGACTCAGTCAAATTGCGTAAAATCACGCTAACGGCCAGTTAAAGCAAAAATAAGGTAAAATAACTCAGACTAGACTTCAATATTAAGCTTTTGGTCCCAAGTAGAAAGTCATACGCCATTTCACCAGTCAGTTAATGGGTCTAGGTTTTTGGATGTGCAGCAAACTTCGGACTTGCTGGTCCGAAACCATGACGCAAAAGCTTAGGGAATATGGCGTCTTCGTCACAGAACTGAAATGGTTCAAAAGCTATCTATTTAACAGAAACCAAAAGTCCGTATTAGTAACTCGTTATCAAACCAGCAACCGTTGTTTACTGGCGTACCACAAGGATCTATTCTAGGTCCTTTGCTATTTTTGATTTTCTTTAACGATTTCCCGGAATGCTTAGTAAAATCGAAAGTCATCATGTACGCAGACGACACCGTCATATATTGCAACGGAAAATCGAAAACACAAATCGAAAGTGATTTAAATCTCAACTTGAATAGAATTTCAAAATACTTTGAACACAATGAGCTAATCGCAAATCTGAAAAAAGGAAAGACTGAAACTATGCTCTTTGGAACCGCTAAACGTCTTTCCATGATTGACAAATTCCTTAACGTTTCCTATAGAGGTCAACAAATTAATTATGTACAGGAATACAAATATCTCGGAAACAAAGTTGACCCAAATCTGAACTTCAATAAAACCTTCGAAACATCCTACAAAACATCGTCAGGTCGATTGAGACTTCTTCAAAAACTCCGCCCATACCTTACTAAAGATGCAGCCTATTCAATTTTCACTATGATGATTGTACCAATTATGACATACAGAGGTCCGATTAA
>JAUJPO010059826.1:0-13423 GCA_032270745.1 Tiaropsis multicirrata | reverse complement strand
AATAACAAAACAGCCTTCTTCCCTTTTTGAAATCGAACGTTTCTAAACATTTAAATTCGACAATCGAACGTTTTCAGCTATCAGAATTCGACAATCGAACGTTTTCAAACTTTCGAATACAAATTCGAATTGAAAAAAAAACAACTTCAATTTTGAATATTGCTGACTCAGTATTCACTTTTACATATGATCGGCTTTAACCTTTAATGAGCCATTCAGAAATTTGTTGGTGTATAAATTTGTATAACTCTAGATTGCCTATTAGAGCTATAAATATCTTTAAGTGAAAAATGATTTTCCAGCTTTTCCAGCCCTTTTAGCCCTAAAAAGGCTGCATGGCTACTTTGAACAAATTCTCCCAAAAAAGCAAAATCTATACAAGTGGTTTGAATTCAATTCGATGTTTGCACATTCAGAGTTCAAAACCATCTTCCCTTTCAGTCCAATACGTAAATCATCTATATAGAAAAAAATTTCAAACTCACATTCCACGTTGTGGAATCTTTCGAAGGATGTTCATGTGACGTCATTAAAGGGGTGGTTGTAAACAAAGGTTGATGAGAAGTTGCTCCATTGTTGCATTGCAAAGAATGGTTCTTTTTCTTCCCTGCTGTTGTTGTTGATTGTGGTGAAGCAGATGCTTTGATGTTTGTGGTCGATGTCGCAGTTATGCTGGAGAAGGAGAGAGAGAGATGAAGAGGCGTTTGTTAGTTAGGGCTACTTTAAGCGATCATTTTTTTGTCATGTCAAATCTATTTGATTAAGATAGGCAAAAGAACGGCAATAAAGTTTTTTTGTTGCAAATGGATTGAAACACATAATTGCATTGCAGAAAACTTTGACTTTTGATGGTCTTTTGCCTTAAACCAATCAGATAAAGCTTGATAAATCATCATCCGCCATGTTAAATTCAATTTATTGTATCTATTAACCTGTACAGAAATTAAGGATTCATATTCTTTTATACCGAAACACCATGGCACCGTTCAAGGTTTTAGGTCCCCCCCTAAGAATGTGAATTGGTACCACCTAAAGAACACACATTAGTAGGTACCCCCTGTGCTGTGGCTGTGTAATTTAAGGAAATTCTTACTAAGCACCCCTGAATCTCATAGAATTGAGGCTTGTGCTTGATGGATTGTGATTGACCTTTGCCCCTAGACCTTACAATGAGAAAATAGGTACCCCTGAAATCAAAGGTACTCCCTAAAATTTTGGTAAATTCCAGCCCCCAGCATTTTTGACGAAAATTTTGGTTGTAGCCCCCCCCCCCCCTCCTTGCGGCCCGGGGAGGAGGGTACGAGCCATGTGTAACACCCCAAGAAACCGAATGTTTGCCATTAGCTTTATTGTTGAATATTCAAAATTGTACCCACGTATTAAGAAATTACGCTATGAATATCATGATTATGTTGCAAAATATTTAGCCGGACTGGTTGGTAGCCCGCTTGGAGAGAATCAAATGATCCATTTTGATATGGATTAAAAATTCAATTCGCTCTTTTTTTATAAGAGCTAGGAAATCTCGGTTGAGGCTATCCGAGTCCTTAACTTTTGTTCCACATTTCTCAAATTTCCTACCTTCTCTCCACCCTCAAATATATGCCTAAGATACTTCCGTCGGTCTAAGTTTTCATTAGGAAAATTCTCATGCGAAATACGAGTTCTTCATAGTTTTTAGAAAAGAATTCAACCAAATCTCAGACTCGATGTTCTTATAAAATTAAAAAAAAAAAGTATGAACTTGTTTTTGGGTTTGATGGTAGCGATAGGTTTGATGAGGAAGCATCCAGTTTGCTTTTCAATAATTTCCAATCTCTCCAACAGTAATCTAGCAAGCCGTATCCTTTCATTTGAAAGTTGTGCAGATTTCATTCTGTATTGTCGCCCCTTCTGTTGGTGAAGCTCATTCAGCTGGTCCATGATCTTGGTCAGGCGGTACTGTGGACGATCAACAATACTCTCTGAAATCAAAAGTTTCTTCAATCATACAAGTGACCAGCAGCCACACAACGTTATAATTGTTTCAATGTTGTCCAAATAACGTTCAGACGCAGAAACAACGTTGTTCCGTGCCTGCTGATGTTTTGTATACAGGGTTTTACAAAGGAACAAAATGTGAAAACCTTTTTGGAATAAAAACTTGGCCGGGCAAAATTTCTGCCACTTTCAATTTAACTTAAAATCACTTTTGTGCGACTAAACTTTGTGCGATAAGTTAAGTATGATCATTTGAATACGCGGGTTTCAAAATAAAAAGATAACACTTAAAATACGTGATTGCTCGAAATTTTCACGCGCTTTTATGCCCATGTGGATTGTTTTACGTCTTCGGTAATGATTTAACTATGGTAGAAAGACCATCAACGATATTAAAATATCATATGACAAACACACAAACATTTCAAGTAAAAATTTGGTTTGCTCGATGAAGCTAAGCTTTATTGTGAAACCCGTGTATTAAAAGGAATTACTTTGACTTTGTCCGTGGGATGTTGTGGTTAAACTTCCGATATGTTTTTGGAACCTAATTCATTTCCTGAACAAAGTCCTGTGCAAAAATATTGTCAGTAAAAACAGTTCATATGTAGAAACCAGGATGATAGTAAAGAAGCAAAAAGTGAAAAAATGATACTGTCCTGGTTTCTACACAGAACTTTAGTAGAGGAGACTATATTAAATCGAAGGTGACTAAAGTTTGGGAAAGAAATCATATTTGTGATGGACAAATTAAAAAATTACGTTAATCTTACTGATGTGTTTAATTCTTGTCTTGTGTAAGAATTTTCGGACAAGATGTTCCCACCGTTGTACGGCTATTTTGTTGTAGGCTTTCATGGTTGACTGAGCATCATCAACAAGTTGATTGTTGTTGATCTTGTGTTGTGATTGTAGAAGTAAACGTTCATTGTGTTCTGTATCCACTCGTGTGTAAATGTATTCTTCTTGCTGTAAAGCAAGACATTCATTTTGTTCAAAAGCAATTGGTATTGTATCGGACAGAACTTAGCCGGACAAAATTATAGCCAGACAACATTTTTGTCACCTCCAAACTTTTGTCCGACTGAACAGTTTTAAAAACAGTGTTAAACCAAAGGACAACAACATAAGTCGGACAAAATTTATTAACTTTAGTTAGATTTACACTTAGCATTTCACGTACTCTAAAAACAGAGTATATACTTCACGTAAATGGTTCGTATATATGTAATATAATATAATATACTAATTATGTAATTATTGTCTCAAAGGTATCTGCGGAGAAGTGTTTTTTTTATTCAATTTGAAAAATATTAAACTAGATATTGCGAGTGTAAACAGAGCCTTATCTATGGAAATGAACTTTTGATTGGTTACAGACAAAACATTCGAACAAAAGGTTGGGTTTTAAAATCGGACCCATCCGGTATGTCACTTTACCTTGAGTGCCCCCCCCCCCCAGAGACAACATTGCACGCGATCTAAGGCAGGGCCGACGATTCCTGGGGGCCGGGGGGCCACGCCCAAACTTTTTTGCATAGCATGGTGGACCATGGTGGGGCCTCCTTATAGTCACTATTTTCAATGACTAAAAAATTTACCTTATCGTTGGCATGGAGAGCAACTTGTAGTTGATTCTTCAAGTGTGAGATTGTGGATTCCATTTCTTCCATGGTTGAAGAATTGTTGTGTAAAATGTTTTGATGGACCTTCGTGCTCGATTCAAATTGTGTCTTCAATTGTTGAAAATTCTAAAACAACGAAATAGAACGTGTAAATTCAGAGGTATCACAAAGCGAGCAAAGTCTTCCTACTTTCAACAGCTCCCTGTCGCGAGGATGTTCAAACTCTCGAATCGTAATAATTTAAAGTGTTACTCCAAAGGAGAACGCAAAATATACCTTAGGCAAGGGAAACAAATTTTGGCGGGGAGAAATGTTGGCGGATTTGCCGAGAATTTGATTTGACGGATAGCGAAAATATTTAATTTGGGCGGGAATTTAATTTTGTGGTTTGTATATGGAAACATGTAAGGATGCAACTCTTAAAAATAATCTTGATTTTCTCAACAAGGACACTTCGGTATAAGGGGTAGTGACAAAAACCCTTTGGTTCAGAAAGTAATAAATATTGAAATCTCCAAAAACCACAGAGATCGTATTTAAAAGTATACAACCAACCTGTTCCAAGTCACTATGTTTAAACATCAAAGTTTTGTAATCTTCAGCAAGTCGCCCACCACTTCTTAATCCCGACCTTACGGATGAATGCCTATCAAAAGTACTATGGGCGGAATGAACTGATGGTGCTGCGGTCGTTAAAAGGTGGGGCGTTGGGCGTTCAATAAGAGGTAAACGTTGTTCCGTTTGTGGTGAAGGCGGATTATCAACGGTTGGGTGTATTGGAGATTCTTGTTTCTCGTGGTCAGAATCCAACGAATCTTCATTATCTACAGCTACAAACAAACAGTAGAAAATTTACATAAAATCAGTAAAATGAAATGATGTGAATTATCATATGAAAGATGTGAGAAAGTATATGTTTTATAAGGTAAAATAATTGAGTGACTTACGCATGATAAGAGGGGTGGTGTGATTAGAAGCATACAATAAAAGCTCTTCCTCTGTCTCTTTGTCAATCAATTCAGGAATGACTTGTTGTAGTGTGGTCAAGATCTGTAAGGAAAGATGATGGGGGTTGTTAAAGAAGCAGGTACTTTAATGGGACTCATCCGCGAAAAAGAATCCCCGCGAAATATTTGAAAATACTTCATCCGTAAAGATTAGTCCCCGCGAAATGCTCAAATTTCACGGGTGTCTAATCCCCGCGAAATTTATCCCATTAAAGTAGGAATCTCGTAAAAATCTGTAAAAATAGTGATCATCTTCCATTTTGGTATTAATTACATGTGAGAAAGATAAGACAACGAAACCACCACCAATCTCTCCTTTCATCATTCTCAGCACTCCACAGTAGAGGTTTAAAGGTTCGAGTTGACTTTGAAGCTTTTTATCAAAATATTTTTTTATTATTTTTATGGTTTTATTGGAAAAAAGTAACACGTGCATACACACCCTTGTTGAATTGACTGCCATTTTCAAAATCTCATTCGCGATATCTGACGATTCCTGTAAAGAAAATTGAAACGTGTTTTCAGTTCTCAATGGACTACCTGCAGCTTGAAAAAGAAAATTGGGGAGCAAAACACATTTGAATGAATTTTGTTTATTCAAACACCGTCAACACCGACGCGCTGGCCACAAGATATCTCCGTACAATATTATATTAAAAAAGGAAAAATATGTGGTTTTCAATGGTTTTACATTATTAATTAAAAACATTGGTCAAAAAAATGAAACTCACCTCGCCTACATCCTCCAGTGGAATAAATTCAACAATTCTTTGGAAATCCACAAAATGTTCCTTCCTGTCGCTTTCATCATCATCTGCTTCAACTTTCAGCATCTCGTTAACTTCATTCTTCAATTGTAAAATGGACATGTATGATTCCCTGATGTTCATTACCAGTGGATGGTTACGTAGACAGGCGTCCAATATCTTGTATTTTGTATCACTAGAGATACTGGACGCGCGGCTTTTAGCGGCCGAACGACATTGCTCGTCTTCGTGTACGCTTAGCCTTGATCTGGCTGAGATGCGGATGGAAGATGTAGATTCAGTCTAAAATGAAAATTTGGATCAAAAGTACTTAAAAACTAAAAGTACCAACGAGACAGAACAATTTTTCCTCGTTGAAAATACTTTGAATTAAAAAGAAAAGAAAAGCTAGCTGAAATGAGTCATGTCCAACATCATACAATTTACACGGCCTTGTGAACACCCCCGTCTCTGTGACCCGGTGTGATCCACCCCGCTGGCTACCCCGCTGTAAAAATTTGTCAAAATTTGGTCAAAATTTCACCCCACTGCAAAAAAGTGTCACCCCAGTGAAAACAGAGTCAACAAAATCACCCCACTAGAAATTACCAAAAAGATGCTCCCACCCCACTCAAATTATGCATTTTTCTAGCCACCCCAGTCACATTTCAGGAGTCAAATAGTCACCCCACTCAAAACTGAATAAATCTATATGTTTTGTAAATTTAGAAAGCTTTTCCTTGGAAGAGTTGATCACCTCAACTTTTAAAAACCATTTACAATTTCATCTACAAAAAACAGCAAGTTTTTCCACTAAAATTATACCTCACGCATTGAGCGTCTACCATGTTTGTTTTTCTAGCTTAGCGGGTTCACTTACTCTGAAAATAATCAATCCGACATGCGCACTATTGATACTAGGGAAAACTGCTGACTCGGCACGAAAATCAAAATAACTTTCGATTTCGGTTCATCTGTTCAAATAAACAAAAACATGTGAGCACAGCGGGTTTAGAAGTCAGACAGTCAGAGTTTTCAATCGATAGAAAATATTTTAGGCTTTCTAAGAAGACTTTTACTTTTGTTTAGATACTTTATGTTCTATGGTTTTACAGGACTAGAGTTTCTTTGTTGTGTGTATGCAACAGATAGGGTAAAGGATTTCAGTTTTCCTGGTTTGTTTACATTTTTTTACTTCCGCCTGCTCAGATGAGGACATTGCATTGCAAATCCTTTGTTATTTAGAACAAATTGCAATGCACTGTGCTCATGTTTGCTCATCTGAGCAGGCAATTTAGAACAAAATGTAAACAAATCATGAAATGATGTCATGACGCCCGGATTTGACCAGATTTTCCTGGGCATGATCTGGGGGGGGGGGGGGCTTGCTCAAATGCAAACATCTGTTCTGCCTCCCAAACCTCTTGATAGAAGATAGTTGGCGCAGTATTGTAGTGGATAGTTCCTTTGCCTTCCGTGCGGGAGGTTGGGGTTCGATTCCCTGTGAATGTACCTTCACCCGGGTCATCCCATGCCATGCGAGGGAAATTGGGTACCATACAAGACTCATACAAGAGTGTGGGGAATTACGCCAGGAATCATATCTGGGGTGGTGACGTTGCTCACATGTTCAAGCACTTGCTAGAGCAACTGTTCTCCCCACTTGTTCGAGTAACGTTGCCCATATGCCATGGCTCTGTTGTGTCACGAGCACAGGGTCAACGTTGTCTGGTAAGCGCCATGATTTCCCTATCCTAGAATAGGCAACTATCCTGGGATAGGACCCATGCCGTTCGCATTGGCGGGACTACTTCTCCGTTGACAAGTGGCAATCAGATTCTTAGTTCGGAAATCAGCATTTTGACAGCATCAAAGTAATTTATTTAACTACTCATTGAAAAGTTACCTTTTGGGTTGGGCGTGTCAACTCCTTTTCTGGTACAGTTGATCAGAACCTATTGCAGACAGGTGGCTGTTTTCTGTCCTAAAGTTTATAAAATTTTCAAATTTTCTAATGGTTCTGCATTTCATCATTATTATTATGTTCATGTTTGATGAAAAAATCCACATTTAGTATATGGACATTGTAATTATTTAGTCCAAAAAACCATGATTTAACCAAAAAATGGCCAAACCACGCCCTAAAACATGCCACGCCCAAATCTTGCAACTTTTTTCCATCTTCAGATTCTTTTTATAATTCAGGTATACAAATGTCATTGATTAAAACACCTCATTTGCCTCTCCTGTTACTCTATCTATGTTTTTCACCATGGGTACGTCTGACTTAGGTTCCACACGTCCAAAGGAGGTGCCAACATGAAACCTTTGAAAAATTTTAGTTTTTTTTCATCAACTTTGATCAAAATTATAATGTGCCTGTCTTGTAAAGGGGTCATTGTAGCTGCTGTATACCAAAGATTTTTTTATCTAGTTTCTTAGTTTTTCCAGAATAGGTCTTTGACTTTGAACATGTCTGAAGTAGGTACCCCTCCCTTATTAATGCAGTCACATTTTAATTTCTTAAATTGATAAAAGGAATATATTATTCTGATATTTTTCCACTTTTAGATAATACTCTAATAAAGTTTTACATAATAAATTATAATATGGGGAAAAATAAAGCTAAGAAGAGTGATGATGATGATGATATACCAAAAAAGAAAAAGAAAAAGTGCACACCAACTGTCATGCTGATGATCAGCAAAGATGGAGAGGAAGAAGTCTTTCCTTTACATTACAAGCAAGGTATACATTTTTTATAAGCAATTCCAGCTCAGTTTCTGAAAAATTTGTATTGACAACCCCTAATATTATATCATATTTATGCTTATTCGGTCAAGGGCCATCATCTGCAGATATATAACCTTAATAAGAGAAGAAATTTTGACGAGAAGTAATTTTAGCAAATTTGACTAGTTGCCTAAAAAGTTTGCTAAAGTTTTTCTCACAAAAATTTAGAATTCTAGGCAATTCGCTAAGATTATTTCTCCCCAAATTTAATTTTCTTTCACACCAGCCCCTATTTCTCCTTAAAACCACTTTTTTCATCCTTTTTCCGCTAAAATATTCACCAAAAAATCGCTCGCCAAAATTAATTCTTGCCAAATTTAGAAATTTTTTTTCTTCCCACCAAAATTTATTTTTGTGTATCTGAAAGTTTTTACTTTAAGAAATTTAAAAACTGGCATATTTTAGGCTTCGAGCCTTAGCAACCTGGTTGTGTTTATGAAGAAAAATGTGTTTTAATTAGTTCTTCATCTTGTATAAAAATCATTTGTTTGATAAGTTTTGATTGATTTCTTAACAAAAGATGAAGCCTTAGTTCGACACGACAGAAGGTAGGAAATGAAATGTAGTTTTTCTTTGCTATATCTTCATTAATAATACATTTTTTGAAGACAGCGTTTGAAAATATTTGCATTAATTTTATGATAAAAACTTCAGGGAAACAAAGTTGGAAAGAGTTTCAAACCAGCATAGTCAATCTTACAAACAGCCAAAATATGAAAATTGCGTACAGTTATAAACAAAGTGCCGGGATGAAAAACTTCAAAGTCCATCTGAATTCTATGAGCTTTGATTCGTTCAACTTGTACGTTAAATCGCAACAAGGAAAAGGTATTTTTATTAATTGCTTTAATTTAATAATATTCTGGGGTTACTGCGTTTCCCGGTTGACGGGTAAGTGCCATCCGACTCTTGGTTGACGGGGAAGGGGACCCTTGAAATCGAGGTAAAAACCAAGTTATCTTGAGTTTTAATACCCTTGGGGATCGGTACTCTTCCGTGCTTAATTGTATTGGGGGGGGGGGGGTCATTTTCCATTTTTTCGAATTTTTCATCCTTATAATGAGCCCTCCCCCCCCAATTTTATGACTTTTGTCCCAAAAGTGTCAAAACCTTCATTTTCCTCAAATTTGATATTGAGAAAAATCCAGGAAGATAAGCTAGAGATTCATTTTATTTCAGAAAATCCAATTGAGATTCAACTGTCAACAATCAAGTTAAAACTTCCGATCGGGAAAACAAACGAATGTAAAGAATGTAAAGAAGACAAAGAAGAACAGCCTGATGGTTCAAAAGCTTCAACATCAGAGCTTGGTATGTTTTTCTTCAAATATATTATTCTATTCCATTGGGAATTAACTTGAGCTCTTCCTTGAGGCTTTTAATCTAATAGAACTAGAAAATAGAATAGGTTCAATGTTTTTGTAAAATAAAATCTCTGCGAAAATCTCAAATCCTCTTAATGCTGTAATGTTTGCATAAGCTTATCCTTGTTTCTTGATCATTTACTGTAGATTTATTCGTTAACCTTTTCAAATAGAAACGTATAACTCGTATAACGTATAACGTATTTTTTTTCGATTTACTTTTAGACGTGACAAAAATTGTAGCGGCCTTTGAAGAGAAACTTTGGGACCCGAAATATATCCACAATTTCTCCGAAACCCAAAGGAAAAAAGTTTTACATTTCTTAACTTCGAAATCGATTCAAAATGCCCAATGTACCAAATGTAGACGTGGACACAGCATCAAAACGATAGATATAAACATATTTCCATCGAATAAAATGAAAGCCTTATTTACCAAAACGGACGTTCGAATGTTTCACGAGAAAAGAGCCGCTATGGAACTCATTTTTGGCAACGGAGACCTTCTTCTCAACTGTGGTTACTGCCAATGCCCAATTTGTGGTAATATCATATCGTTAGGACATTTTAATGACATCTGTCAAAAAAACGACCACCTTTATTCTCATATAAACTCAATGCATTTCAAAGATCCAACAAAGAGTACCCATCGAGGTATGTATTATTTCATAGGTTCTAAAATTGAGATCTAAAATGACACAAAGCATAATTTTCAAACAATTAATCATTTCTCCCTAAACAGCATTTTTTCCAAACAAGGATAATTAACATAATTTCCAGATTGCAAAAGGGAATTTACCTTAAAGTCATAATTAAAGGTTGCCATAAAAATGATCGTTTATCATTATTTCTTACTTACTCATTTGTCTAAATTACTTTTCAATAGGTCTTGGATATTTGAGTTTGGAGAGACATAAACATTACCTATCCAACAACAAAAACTTTGAGATTCCACAAGGAGAACATTGTCAATATGGCTTGCATAAATTTCTGCCTGTTCAGATTCCAGGTATTTGCACAAATACTTCTTATAAGCAACTTGGCTTAAACCTGTTCCAATTTTATTTAATACTTTTGAAAATGAAAAAAACAGTTATTTACCAGTAAGATCACATTGTCAGGCTCACTCCCAAATTTTCTTTATCTTTAAGGGAACTAATTTTTGAAGAACTTAGGTTTGTGTGATCAGTATCCCTCAGAAGTCTTGATCTTTTGCCAAATAGTTTGTATAAAATTATAAGTACGAAAAATTTAATGCGGTAAAAACCTCACCTCGCTGAAGAAATTAGTTCCAACAAAAATTAGACCTGTCATATTTTTATCGTTAATTAAATGCGTTGGAAATGATTTGCCAATATAATTGATTACATTTTGTTTTACTTTAGGCACAAGGACTTCACCTTTCGATAAATCTCCAATTACGCTGGTAGCACCAGATGTCCCGGAAAACCTCAAATGTAGACATCCTGAAACGACGACTGAAAATGGAGATGCTGAAACGACTGAAAATGAAAATAATGAAACTGAAAATGTACAACAAGAAACAACTGAAAGTACTGAAGACGTCATGTTTGGTAAGGCACAATCTGTTTGAGCTTTTGGCCTAAAATCAGGGGGAGTGCACCAAATCTAAAACAAAATACCATGTCGAATTGATTCTTTCTTTTTTTAGATTCTTTGATTGAATTCACAGAATGTTGAAGGTTTCATTGAACTTCTTTTTAATATACCTTAAGTGGATTAAATTTCGCGTGGATTAATTTTCGCGATTTTCGCGAATTTTGGCCGTTTTCGCGAAATTTAGTCCACGCGAAAAATTTAAAATCAGGGTTTTTGCGAAAACCCCTAGGAAAATGAAAGAAATTAGGTGAAAAAGAGGCCGATTCGCGAAATTTAGTCCACGCGAAAATTTTAGATTCTCAATTCGCGAAAAAAAGTCCACGCGAAAATTAATCCACTTAAGGTATTATAATATGATATAATACATGACATATTTCTTTTACAGACGTCTCAACAAAATCCAAGCTTACAAACAGCCAGTTCAAAGGATACGCCAGCCTGGTCTATCCTCACTTTGACGTCGAAGATGGCAATCTGGAGGTGTTTTACCTTAAAGCTAATACCGAACTGGTCGTGGCCAACCCCATGGACGTTGCTGCCAACGGGGGTGAGTAGAACTTTCTAAAGTCGTGAAAATTTCAAACGAAATTATTGCTTTTTTACGAGCTTTGTTTAACGGTTGAGTATGGTCATTCAATCCAATTTAGTGGGACTGGATTTATATTCTTCGGTTTTTCTTGGAAAATTGTGGCGTTATCTTGGTATTAGTCTTTTTTTATGAAACGAAGTTTTTTGTTAAAGGGTTTCTACTGTATAATTTACATAGAAAAAAGAACTTATTCGAAAACACTTAGAATTTTTATCAGAGTATATTTTTATCTTATGTTACATATATTTGGTACATATTTATTTTCAAAACTGAAAATCTAAATTTCATTTAGGGTTTTTTGATTTAGAGGATACGCTTGTTATTTTTGAAACCTCATTTTTTGGATCATTTGAGATAAGGGGAAATGGGAAAAGATAACTCCGATTGCAACTTTTACTGTTACTTTTTAAAAATAGTTGTCTCTTAATAAGGTTTGCTTATCAAATTTGAAAAACCTTCGATATAAACCTGCTGTAAAATTATTTAGAAGTTTAACCATCCCCAATGTTAATTGAAAAATGTAACCCTTTATACTTAAGTTTTTACGTAAAAATGGCATACTCTTTTGTGCTTAATTGTAGGGGGTCACTTTGCAATTTTTGGAAAAAAATCATCCCAATTTCACTTTATAATACCCCCCCCCCCATTTTATGGATTTTTCCCCGAAGTACCCACCCTCCCCGCTTATTCCACCCCCCCCCCCTACAATTAAGCACAAAAGAGTAATAGAACTAATTTTCGTGGATCTAATTTTCGCGTTTTTGGGTGTCCACCGCGAAAATTAAAACGAGGAAAATGAGGAAAATGAAAGAGTTTGAACAAAAATAGGTGTCAACCACTTAAATTAGTTCCGCAAAAAACATCAATTTCATACCCTCGCACCGCGAAAACTAGTTGTGCAAAAATTAGTTACCGTGGAAATTAGTTCCCGTTAGGCACCTTTTTAAATTTGGAAAAACAGCCTTTCCATACAATTAAAACTCTGAAATAAAGCAATTCAAGAAATCTCCAATTGTTTAAAAGTTGGTTTTACTAATTCGACACTGCTCTTAGGAGCCTAATAAACGCCCCACACTTCTTAATTTTTCGAAAATTTTCCAACCCCCACGGACCTATTTGGACCCCCACGTTTATTAATTTGTGAAAATATTTTCAACTCTCAAAAGGGAAGTCCATTATTTTGCTTCAAATAGCCTGATTTTATTTTATATATTTACCCTATTTTGGGATTTTCAGAAGTACAATTTCCAACCCGCCCCCACGTTTATTAAAATTTTGAGAAAATTCCAACCTTCACGTTTATTAGCATTGAATTTCGCCCGGTGACGT
This sequence comes from Tiaropsis multicirrata, assembly GCA_032270745.1. NCBI lineage: Eukaryota > Metazoa > Cnidaria > Hydrozoa > Leptothecata > Tiaropsidae > Tiaropsis > Tiaropsis multicirrata. The sequence continues at coordinate 370 of JAUJPO010059826.1, read as the reverse complement.
AATCTTTTGACCATACTTGATGAAAATATTTGAGATGTTACCCCTCGTGAATTAATCTTAATTAATCTACCTTAATTTTAAGGGAATTAATTTTAGGGAGGATTACATTTCGCGAGCTTTTCTGTTTATTCGCGAAAATTCTAAACGCCTTTGGATTCGCGAAATATAATCCTCGCGAAAAATTTAAAATCATGAATTTTGCCTGGAAAATGAAAGCTATTCCAAATTTGGTCAAAAAAGAGGTTGATTCGCGTAATTTTATCCTCGCGAAAATTTTCATTTTCTGTGCTCGGGAAAAAAAGTCCTGCGAAAATGACATCAAAAGAAGCGTACTTTTTTGTGCTTAATTATTGTAGGGGGGGGGGGGTGC
>JAUJPO010059815.1:0-13426 GCA_032270745.1 Tiaropsis multicirrata | reverse complement strand
ACTAAGCAGTTAAGCTACTTTTGAAGCTATCCAACTAAGCTATATTGGCTGACCTTCCAGCCTCGGCTGGTTTATTTATATTAACTACAGACATGATTTACGATTTGGAATGAAAAATTGTAAAAGAAACATTTTTTGAACTTTGAAAGCTATGTAAATGTATGTCATAAAATTGTCGGTATTGTTTATTAATTATTTAGCACAAACCATCTAATAATATTAAAGCTCTAAATCATTATTAGCGAGGTTACACAAGGAGCTATTTATGACCTTAGACGCGTATAATCCAGCGTATAATCCAGCCTGTACATAATTTGTCTAAGCAAAACTTGTAAACGAAAATCTATGTACAGACTGGATCATACGCGTCTAAGGTCATAAATAGCTCCTTGCGTAACCTTGAATTTAAAAATAAAATCTTAAAAATGCACAAACCTGTTCGAATCTGAATTCTTCTAACAAATTGATATTTTCTGAAACTTCAGCAGATAATATCCAATCCATATCGGTCATCGGATGCAACGGTAGAGGGCTTGGAACTTCTGTTGTGCGATCCATGCTCTGTGCACGAACTGTAAAAGAAAAACATCAGTTTCATTGTTCCCTACCCCCAGAGAGTGTGTTTCAACCCAATGCCTATTGTGTAGGCCTCATAATTCCGTAGCGGAATATTTTCTTTCTCATTGAAACTCTCACTAACATTTTAAAAGCTTCTGAGGTGAATATTATTTAAAAGTTTCTTTTGTAGTATAAAACTTACCAAGTTTGGACGGCTCATTAGGTAGTGGAATGCTGAAAAATTAAATTAAATGGAATATCGATAAAACTTTGGGCAAGTGGGATATTTTTATACAGTGGTCATATACAATGGTATGAAAATTATAATGACTTTCTTTGTTGCATTCTTGCATTCTTGTTTTCCACAAAATAAATTTTGATGATAATATAAGTCGAAAGGTTCATTGAAAAGACCTCAAACTCTTACAACTACTTACTTTTCGAGATAATAGTAGCAAGGACGACAGGCTCTTTCTTTTCTCTGAACACCAACCATGAGACAGAAGTAACTGGAGCAGGTTGCACAAACAACACGCCCACAATGCCTGCAATGGTGCCGACGATTGAACTAAAACAGATAAGTAATAGTGAGGTTACGTACGAGGCTATTTAAGACGTTAGACGCGTTTGTGGCACCCTGTACATAATTCATCTACGCAAAACTTGTAAACGAAAATCTATGTACAGGCCGCCCCAGACGCGCTGAGCAGAAGATATACAAAATATACTGACAAAGTGGTTGAACCATTAAAAAGGGTCACAAGATAAAAAATGAAAATAGTTGACTTTTTCTAAATTATTGGACTCAATAACAGCTTAAGAAACTTTCTGTAGTTCAACTCAAAAAAGGCTCTACTCCCTTCTGAAAAGAAACGCAACGAGCATCTAATTGCAGCAAAGGAAAATGCCTACCAAAAACATGAAAGGAACAAGAAAATGTCAGAATTTTGAATGCTTGGTGACAGTTCATACAAGAAGAGACTTTCTCATCCTTCACCCATTCTTCTTTCTTAACACTCGTCGACGGTGGTATAAACTCCATGCTTTTCTCACCACTGATGACACCAGGTGTTTAATTAAAGGATGAAGTACTAATTTTCCGTTCACGAAACTCTTGCACTTTGTTGCTACTCATCACTGGACTGATGGAAGCGGAATCTGTATAAAAACGTGAATGAATGGAACGTACTTAAATTAGTTGAAGGCTTTTGTAATAAATTTGATAAAATAATGCACTTCAAACAACGTGCAGATAGAAAATATTGACTTTACATTAAGATATACGTTGATTGTAGAAGCCAGTCCGCTCTAATACACTAGACAGGCTATCTACTTATGGATTCTGGTGAAATGTTTCGTTTTGGAGAAAGTCCGCCATGTTGATTCCGATTTCTTAAGGGTTTTCTCTGCTAAAAGTGGAAAGAACATGGCTGACTAGCTAGCGTAAACCAGACTTCATATTCAAAACAGGGAGAAACCTGATCCAGTAGATTAAGATGAAGATCATTGGAATATGACCATAATAAAATATTCAGTTAATAGCTGGCACATAAAGGCCGATAGTAAAAACAGCCCTGATCGAAATGATGAGCATACCTTCGTTATCTCTGTAAATTGTTTCAAGTTTGATTGCCAACTTGGCATACCTCCCAAGTAAATCATCACATTGTCCTGATAGACTAGTCAACAGTGAATCTCTCTCAATTTCTCTCTGAATAATTGTGATCACCTTGCTAGCAATCTTCACTTTCAGATTCATCAAAAGTTGTTCCAGAATCATAATAGGTTTATGCTGAAGTTGTGTGTACGTCTCCCGAAAACCTTCTGGAAGTGTCTCTACACAGTAGATTCCTAACTGGTTGAGTAGACAGTTCTTTTTCTCAGATTCTAGTAGTTTGTCTTTTAGATGGTTCAACATGTGACTTAATATGAATTGACGGTTTGGATCATACTTTGTTTCCATGGAGATGATATTTCGACAGATTTTGAGTGACATGTCGTCTGATTTGGAGCGCGAAAAAGCGGTTTGTATTTTGAGTTCAGTAGCATATGGTTCTTTGAGAATGTATATAACTCTAGCTTGAATGCATCGCTGGAAAGAAAGTCGAATGTTATTATTAAAAGTAAAAATAATCACTAAAGTCCAACTTCCTTGATGACCACCAAAACAAAAAAATGAAACGTAACGTATTCTTGTTTCTGGAAAGTAAGTGACTTCTACTCAGTCACATGAATGGATAAATTCGTTGCTAGGAGAAGGATACTCTACAACCGTATGGCTAATAGCAACAATTATAAAATCACCTGTTGGTTGCTATCCGGTAGATCATACAAGTCAAACCAAATATCCATCAATTCATACGCCTTGGTATCGTTCAAAAACCACGTGACGTAATCAGGATCATCGGCCACGTAACCTTCGACATCTTGCCAACAAGTGAAAGCATCAGACATCGTTGACAACATACACATGTTGTACACCTGGGAAAACAAGTCAGAGAAGCAAATAGTATTATGGTAGGTATTGAAACTTTAGATGAATTTACTAATTCTAAATAGTTTTCATAGGCGCGCGGATACAGAAGGTTCTCAAATTCTTTGATGGAGAATCTTTGTCGAATTTCATACTTAAAAGGAATAAGGATAAATCAACACTCCCCTTCTCTCTGTGTCACTGCTTTTGTTTCTGTACTTTTTTTTAGACGAACCCCGATTCAATTTCGACTTTCATAACATCCTCTTATGTTGATATACCGGACAAAAAACATTGCGACCTTAGCATATAATAATGTAATTTATAATACATGTTTATAAAGAATTCCTTCGACCGAATTCTTACCTGATGACACCACTTCGTTTCTCTCATCTGTTTTGTTAAGCGTTGCCGGAGTTTGAGCGAAAGTTGATCTTCCTTTTCCAAACAGATACGTAACAAATCGAAAACATCTTGAGCGGACAGCAGTCGAACAACATCCAAACATAACTCGCTTCTTAATGTAGCGTCGTTGACCAGCAACAAATAGCGTTTCAATTCATATGCCAACGGGTCTGACGCATCCACGTAAAGTTTGTATTTGGTGGAGAGAGCGTTTCTTAATTCACAAACGCTAGCCACAATAACTAAATCAAAGAGCTCTGTGTTGAGGAGAACTAAAATTTCCATGTTTATTTTGTGACAATTTCCAGTTTGTAAACTTGCCGCTACCAAGCTTGGTAGTAAATACGACCATGACTCAGCAGAAAGAGTCGATAAAAAGTCACACGATAAAGCGTTCTCCAAAGATCTCAATAAATTCTTTCTCGTCTCCACATTTAGACTTTGTTCAAAAGTGGATACAAGTTCTAACATGTTGATTACATAAGAGCAGCTTTCGACCACAAAGTTTCTGAGCACAACTCTATCTGAACAGATCTTGGTCATCACTGATAGACCATTCTTCAAAGAAGAAACAATGTTTAATGGTGTGTCTTTCTTATTGGCAAGAGAACATAAAAGATTATTGTTAAAGACAGTCACTGTTTCTTTCACAATGTTGTTCTTGACCACAAAAACCTCGATAAAAGTTCCAGCTAAAGGGTGTGTATATTTCATGTATTCTCTGATCCGAGGTGGAAGAGTTGCAAATTTCATGTCAACTGTCTTCTGGTGCTGCCCTGCGTCTTTTGGAATAGAAGAATCCCGGCAGAGAGGGTATCTGCAACTCCAAATATGCTTGGTAATAATAATCGCATACTCCTCTTCCAGTGCTTGTTGGAGCTTTGTTTTCAGACTAGGTCCAGCGTAATTAGTAATGGTTTTAACCAATTCACGAACATCACTTTCTTTTGGTTCTGGCGAAGGTTGAATGAATATATTGCTATGTAATCGGATCATCTCTGGAAAGTGAACCTAAAATTATGAAGGATTTTCAACATTTTAAACTTCGTGGTAAACCGACTTTAAAAAATGTTTAAAAGCCTTGCTTCAAAAATGGGCTTTTCCAGAAAGAAATTATATACCCGTTCTTGAAGATATCAACATTTTTCATAGTTAACCCTTAACACTCCAAGTAAAAACAACAAATACCCCCTTGGATTTCCAGACCTTCACTCGACCTTTTGGATTTTCAACCTTTCTTTCATTTTTGATTACCCAGATTTTGGGTATATTATGAGCTCACCCATCGGACAGGAAATCAATATCTTTAACAATTTTTGTCTGTAAAAGCCCTTTAAATGTTACTTAATAACGTAATGTAAAGTACCTGACATTTGTTCTCGTCAACTTTGATATGGCTATCAAGATATTCCATTGTGGATGATTTGAGCAAAGTTTCAATGCTTAGTGTATTCATCACCTGATAATGCAGACAAGTAGTTCAAAAGAAAGAATAGAACCATTTAAATTGGGCTCTCAAAAGTAATGGCTCATGTTTATATTATGATAGATTAAAAAAATGCTAAAACCTTCAATCTGAACAACATATCTTCAACAGCAAATAAAAGAACGAAAGTTAATTTGAGCTATGACATGACATTTTTGTAAAAACTAAGAGAAAGAAAAGTTGGTATTCGAATAAATTGACAATGTTTTCATTCAAACTAAAATACAGTTCTATAAATTGTTCTATTCTCTTCAAAAATGTTAATTTACTTAGATGAAAAAACGACGAGGAATCACGATATCTAACGATATAAAGGTAGACCTTAGGCTTAGCAGAGAATGAAATAGTAATTTGTGGAAGAAAGTGCTAAAATGGTGACAAATTGAACAGCAGGTCTCCACACCGTCCCCCCTAGCACCATATTTCAATGACAGAATGAAGTGATTAGTGATGTCAAATACCTGCATTGATGGACAATGGATTGTACCGAATGAGAGTAAAAACATGCATCGAACATCCGTATCTTGTGGTAGTGATGATGACAGAGTAGGAAGTACTGAAACCATATGTATGGTAAAGAGATATTGAGATACCTTGATTAGTCAAATTCACTTTCCATGAACAACACAGATACATTATGTAAGCATGATATCCATTACGTAATCTTTATACGGTGTTTGCCCGATTACGTAATCTTTATACGGTGTTTGCCCGATTACGTAATCTTTATACGGTGTTTGCCCGATTACGTAATGGATATCTTGAATAGGGGAAACAATAATCAATTTACAGGTATTTACGTATTACTTCGAATAAACGCCCACTTCTTATAAACATTCCCCCCACCCCCTCGAAAGAACAGCCCCTCCCCTGAAGTTTATTCGAAACAAGGCTGATATGATTTGAGCTCTGATTCGAGGGAAATGGGGTATTTAGACACACAAGAACAAGGATGTCTTGCTGTTTTCTGATCTAATTTTTCTATGAATCCTTTTTTCCTAAATTTCAGCTCGAATAATGTTGTTATTGTCTCAAAGTATGTATCCCATTAACCAATAACAATACTTTGTGTTAAATTTTTCAAACTATTTAATGAACGCCCCCCTCCTCCCTCCTTAAAATACGAAATATTTAATAAACGCCACGGGCGTTTATTCGAAGTAATAATATGGAAAACTCAATGACGACAATGGAAATTATATGGATACATAAAGGTACTAGAAACGAAGAAAATGACTTGACTTGACAATTTTAAGACGTTTCAAATACCTTTTCATCAAACTATACCTTTGCCTTTTCGCCACAATCCAAGAAAATCATTCGCTTTACCATCCACCAACAAGTGGTTGTATATATCAAATGCACTGATTTGTCCAAACTGTCCCACGTAGTAACTGATCACGTGAAAGAAAGCATTTCGTCCGAACGAAGTCTCCAGCGCTTTGTAAATTTTAGAGATGGTGAGGCTAAGTGGTTGATGAAAGCGGTCTGATGCGATCACCATGATGGAGTGTATGAACATTAAGTTTAAGAGATTGATGAAGAAAGCCTGATATTCTTCTTTCGTGTGCAGTAATGTAGTATCGACGTTTTGTAGCTGCTTACTGGCAATATTCAAGACTTGGCAAACTTCTGGTGGTGATAAGGGTGTATCGTCTCCTGTTTCTATTGACAAAAGAATTACTAGAAAATTTAACAAACAACTGCACAGCAGCTCACACTGTTGAGATAAGGTCTTCTTACATGTAAGTATAAAAATTAGATTCGAATATTTCGGTCTTAAACTATAAACACGTTTTCTGGTACTGAAAACTCTCAAACCTTTTCTAAATGGTGATGGTAGAGTAAGTGCAATAAACCAACCTACCAGCAACCATATCAAGAACCTGAGTCAGGATTTCTTCCACAAGCTCATTCGGTGGTTTTGGTCCATCTTCCAATGTTAAATCGGTGGATGAGTTTTCTGTATGCCCATTGAGAATGATAGGATCCATCAGTGCAATTTGATAGAGAAGCGAGCTTTCTCTTTTCTGTGTGATTGCTTCATTGACACCGCAATTTTCTGTGATCACTTTCACCAAATTAACACTAGATTGCTTTGCAAACATCTCCAATTTCTTTGGTGAGACGTTCCAATCAAATAACAAACGTCCAAAGATGGAGGAGATTTTCTCGTCGAATATCAAGTAAGGATTTGCAACTTTAAGAGGTCTCACTTGCTCTTGCGTACCACCAGCCTCTTTCTCTGAGTCTGATTTTGTTTCAAAATATAACTTCAAACCAGCTAAATGTTTTACATATCTGAAAAGTGATTTAAAATAATCGTACGTTACATCAGTTTCATTGAACTGTGCTACAGCATCTGATGATAACACACTCAATAAATTATTCTCCGTTTTTTTAAGAGATACATCAGGGCCATCAGTTGATCTTGGTTCCCTAAGCTCCTGCACAGTCGACTGCAAGACGTTGATTGTCCCTACTAGGACTTTAAATGCATTTTTGCCTTCGACTAACAAATGATCCTGAAATTCGAATGTTTCACTCGTCATTGATAAAGGCGACGTCAACGCAAACTGCAGAAAATCTTCAGGAGTAGATTCGCCACATAATCTGAAGATTTCAAAATCTCGATTTAACATCAGAGTTAGAACAGATTTGATCTGTTTGGCTTTCTCCAATATGGTTGATTTGTAAGGAAGTTCCAGATTGAACCCTAAATGAAACATCATAGAACGAGTCTGTGTGGTATATAACTTGGAAAGAGTTTAACTACAAAGATTGTGAAACTTTTCCTCAAATGCAGACAAGCAGGGTAGCAATAAAAGCTAGAAAGGATGAGTATCGCTAAAGTAAAGTGAGTGAGGAAGTCTGTTTCCTTTTCTAGACCAGGGAGATTAAATGATGAGGTGGAAAGCCAAATCTAGACTCTGTTCCCAGTTACTTTTTACCCTAAAAATCAGATTCGTTCATACTTAGCTACAGTTACAGAATTGACAGTGATCACCAGGAACTTTTTTTATTCGGAGGCAGAGCTACACAAAACACAAAGTAAGTACTAAAAATATGATGTTCCCAAAGATTTCTTACCGTCCATTTTTAAACAAGCTATATCAATCAGACGTTTTGCAACATCAATAGATATTCCATTAGCATACATCAGATCTACACAAACAGCAAGTGCTAATGATGGCATTTCGATTTCCTTGTTATCCGAAAGATATCCATGATGTAGAAGGTTTTCAACGATTTGGTTTACTTCTGATGACAATTTTCCTGCTGATGCAGCAGATTTCACGAAATCCATATCTGAGAAGGATTGCTCTTTCTTTTGTTTTACGGGGCGTATTGGTTTGAGTTTGGAATGAGCTTCTTGTATCTCTTCCGTGAATTCCATCTCAAGCGAACAAAACTGATCTGGAAAAAAAGTTATTAATTTCATATGTAAATTATTAAACATCAAAAAATGCTATTGGAGGGGCTGACCTTAGATATTGAAATAGGATAAATGGATTCATATGGAGTCCTCCAAGTTTTAGGTACCAAAGAAATTAGGACCCTTCAAAGAAAGTAGGACCCTGCCTCCAAAGATCTAGATACCCCCAAAAGATTTGAGATTTTTTAGGTACCCCCAGAGTTTGGTACCCCAAGAAAATACAATTTTATAGGTAACCAGGGATTTTGATTGTTAGATATACAGTAAAAGCTGATACAAGGAAAATGGCACAGTTACATCAACTACTTTTTCTGACCTTTTAAATTGAACATTTTGATAACTTGTTTGGCTTGTATCAAGTCTCCTTTCTTCAGGGTCAGATAAACAAGTGATTGTGAAGATCCAAGCATTCTTGATATAACATGATCATGAACTCCAAAAACTAAAAAAGAATAAGAAGTGAAATTTACCAACAAAACCGACACAAGAATTTTGGATATCAACTACCAGAAGATCTTAACTTTGCTAGTTTTCCTTACAGATTTCATCAGTCTTGGGACTAAAACTTTCTTACCCAAGGATGAAAAGGTTTAATTTAGTTTAATTTTAAGATTAAAAACAAACTTGAATTTTGTTTCATCTCAACAGCTGGCAAGTTCATTCCAGAAATCAGCTGCAATCTCCACTGTCCTTCTCTTGTGTATGCTTGTAGGGATGAAATTCGGTAGTCTAAAGTTGCATGTAATTTCTGACCATCAGCTAATTAAGTAGAAAAAAATAGTGTTACTCCTTTCTTGTTTTCACATACTGACTTTGTCATTGGATATCAATGAGGTCCCCAGTCACCACTCAATCACCACACATTCATGCAATTTCTTTTGAAATTCAAGCAATCCCAATTTTCCGAAATCAAGGAAACTTTAACGTTAATTGGGGAAATCAGGAATAATTTTGCAATACATGCATTCACACATCAGAAGTTCACTTTTCGTGTATCACGCTAGCCATCTAATTTCACCCATTCACACAAATTTCTCTCAAAATTCACTGATCATGCAAACCACCTAATAAATGGCTTAACAATTATTCAGCAAGTTACCAAGTTTAACAAGAAAAAGATAAATAAACAACCAACCTTTATTAGCCGAGAATCTTTCAACTGATAAAGAAACTAAGCAATCACTGATTAATTCCAAGGTAGATTTAATGAGATCAGCACTTGCCAAAAAGGATGGTGGCATGTCTTGAATCTGTTCCAAATCATCCAGATGTTCTTTGGCTTTGATCGTATCTGATGAAGAACCGTCTTGTATCTCCTGAAGTAGGGCTTGGTTAATGTCATCTTTAGAAATTAGTTTACGTTCACCTTCAATATCTTCTCTTTCAGTGAAAATTAATGAGCGTTGAGCTTTCTTAATTTCACTTTTCATAAATACTCCAGGGTCATCTTCAATGTTTGAATCAATGCTCTGTGACATACTACTTTCACGGCTTGAATCTTCAATATTGTCAAAATCTATATCTTCTCGTTCAAACCCCTTATAGTCTGAACTTCTGATAAACAACAAAGAAAATAAATTTTCAAGAACCTCCATTTTACTGTCAGGTGATGCTATTCTTTCTATGAATGTTTTAAGTTCTGTAATTTGCTCATTCAAGACATCCGAAAATTCCACTTCAACATTTGAGTCATTAATAAATTTTCCTGTCTTTGATGCAATCAAGAGGTCAATGTATTTCTTAATGATTGTATAACATAGAAAGGTCACAATGTGTTGCTCTGACATACTATTATAACTCTCATGAATTTCCGTTTGTTGTTGAAGAAGATCTACAACCTCTTTATACTGAAGTGTTCGTAATAACTTGGTTTCATTCAATATGAATAAGACTGAACTGTGATCCAATTGTTTGAAAAGAACATTGAGTAGTGCATCGTTATCAAGCTTCTCTCCCAGAATCTCCCTAGAATAATATAGCATGAGTTTTAAACAAATCAAAGTAATTTTGCAACAACAACAACAGCCTAATATCATTAAATCAATAGACAGAATAGACATATCTAGGCCTAGACTATCAAACTCTTCCCACACAAATAGCACTATTTTTATGTATAAGGTAGTATGTTACAAGCTAATCTGGCTACAGCTAGCCCAGCTAAGGAGCTATAGTAATTCAAAATTGATAGCTTCCAGGTGATTATAAATCAAGCATCATTGATGAAGCTTACTCCCAGTATTGAAAATGGAGGTAACATACCTGGCTTTTACAAGACACCATTTGATGAGTTTTGTTTGATATATCAGTTTCTTGCAGGCTGGTGAAAGGATACCGCTCACTTCATTCTAAAATATTCCAATAAGAATGTTTGTTTTACAATAAAATCTTTCAAATGTTCAAGCTTTACAGCATAAATCTGTTGGAATAGATCAGAAGTAGAACTCAAATTGGAAATTACCTCAGATTGTAGCAAATGTTTTAGCAAGGCTTCAGCTTGGTTGAAGGATATACAATTGGTCCAAGAGATTAATAGAATGAGTGGTTTGAGAGGTGAAAATAATGGGAATGATAAGATGAGTTTAACTCTTTCAAAGTCTTCTTTTTTCACCAGTTTAAGGCATCCTTCCTGAAAAACAAAAATGGTTTTGAAAAAATATGTTTCTGTGAAAGTGAAGTAAAGATTTTATATTGCTTGAATCATTTAACAAACAAGGTGCCTCATAAAAACACAGCAACAAGTGAAACAATTTGAAGAATAAGAAAAGAATAGAGGGATTTAAGCTGAAAAAGATAAATCCAGTACAAATTTTGTCTAGATTTATATTTGGGCACCAGGTATTTTTGCGATGATTTCTACAGGATGAAGAATTGCCTGAAAAGGACTCTTTAAAATCTACTTGGCATAAAAAATCAATTATAATTTCTCTTACTACTGCATATTCCAAGATGTGAGCTTTTTTCTTATAAAAGAATAAGAAGAGAGTCTGCCAGTCAGCTTCCTTGTCACTACTTAACAAATCTGTTATAATTTCAATACCAGGAGTGTCACTCTCTATACAGCGTTTCTCAAAGTTTTCCAAGTGATATTTTTCCTCCACCTCATGTGTGGTCTGAAGCAGCTTCTTGTCTGTTCCATATAAGAGTGCAGACCAAATTAGCTTAATGTGTTTTGGGTTTGCAGCAAGTGTTTTATTAATGAGGGTGTTATACTGTTGTAATAGTAAAGGATCCGCCCATTCTAAGTGTGTCTTTATAAAAGATAAAACCTGAACAGTATTTTCAAATATTGCTTCAAACTTTCCATGTTCACTTTGTGACAGTTCAGTGATTAACGAGTTCGCCTTGTTGGTCAAAATTTGTAGCAAGGAGAAGTCATTAAGTGAAAACTTTTCGATTTTTCCAAGCAAAGATTCAATTAAACAAAGAGCAAGTAAAGGTTCATCACAAATCAAATCACTGAAGAAATCACATGCTGCAGATGATAAGTGTTTTGGAGCGATAAGTTCTGAATCACCAGTTTTGCTAACATAGGTATGATAGCTAACAAGTTCCTAAAAAGTGGAAGGGTACAAAAAGAGATAATATTTGGTATAATTTTTGAAGTTGTAATCTATATTTCATGTTTCAGAAATTAAAAACCAACTGAATTAGAGTCATTGGATTAAAAAGCAAGAAATGTTTAAAAAAAATACAGATTGCAAAGAGATCGGTTAATAGGGGAATTGAGTTGATAAGATTTTAGCAAAGCTCTAAAAATAAATTGAAACACTAAATCTGTATACCCTTTTAATTGCTGGCGAAAGTTTTGTTGCTAAATGATGAAGCAAAAAATTAAATTCCAATTCTTTAACAGGAAGAGTTGATAAAGTATCATCCTGAAAGAAGTTAAAAAATATTAAATATTAAAAGACGTGGAAATTTTAAGAACAAATTTTGTTCATACTTTATAAAATCAAAAACAAAACTTTAAGCACAACAAACCTGTAACAAGTTATTAGTTTTCAATTCTTGTAGTGCTAGCCAAGACAAATGGAATGGTGTGGGGACACTTTTGGATCCCAAACTGAAAAGAAATTATTAATAAAAGTGTTAAAAGCTGGTTGCATCTTTGAACATTTTAAATAGGTTTAAACTTAACTTGCTAAGTGAAATAAGGCATGTAGTAAAATTGTTAGTTAATAAATTTTTTAAATAATTTTTTCTTTTGATGTATTGGGTTACAGGTCTTACTGGGCACAAGAAAATTGTCCCTGAAATGTCACAAAGTTGAAATATATTTTGGAACTGCTTCTAATTTTGATCTTTAATCAATTTTTCTTAACAAGCAAGCCAACTTAAGGCTTTTGGTCTATTTGTTAACAAATCACCTGTGGTTTTTGGGCTGAAGGATTAATATTGTGAGTAAGTCTTTGCACTGGTCTTCAGCTGTGCATTTGATAAGTTGAATGGTTCCTCTAGCCTGTTCCCATTGTCCAAGGCGCACATGACTCCAAAAGATGTCAATAAGTGTATCTGTTAATGTCATATTTACATCTTAATCTATTCTTTTTCGTCTTTTCATAATACAAAAACCTAAATATTACTTAGCAACAACGACAGTTACATTTTATTTCTCTGGGTATAGTTTCACTATATTACCAAACCTCTAAGGTCTTGAAAATTTATATGAAAGGGAAAGTGCTCAGCCAAGCCAAAATAAAGGAAGATTTTTAGAGGAGAATAGGCAAGTGAAATGTTACCTAGGGAAATGAAATGAAGTACTCATTGACAGTATCTATTAATAATAGGCGAGTGAAATGTTACCTAGGGAAATGAAATGAAGTGCTCATTGACAGTATCTATTAATAATAGTCGAACATGCGCAACGCACTGGGCTCAACTTCAGAATTTTCCACACTCGTAGGCCCAATTGTAAAATTGATAGAAGCTAAGTTTAATCAACAAAATCTGAGGGTTCTAGAAGTCTAATAAGTTTTAGCCTCGTTTTGGCAAAAAACTCGTCCCCAGGCCCCAAAAATGAAAATTATCAAAAAGTGAAAAAATCACTCCCAGGTATTTATCCAAGGAA
>JAUJPO010059804.1:0-13426 GCA_032270745.1 Tiaropsis multicirrata | reverse complement strand
TCCTGCTGCACATTCACCAGAACCACCAACTCCTGTTGCACATTCACCAGAACCATCAACTCCACTATCACATTCACCAGGACCATTAACTCCACTATCACATTCACTAGAAACATTAAGTCCTGCTCTACATTCACCAGAATCGAGTTATTCAAAATTAGAGCCCTTAGGAGCACCGTTTTTAACTGGTTACCTCGTTACCACTCGTTACCACCTCGTTACCACTCATTACCATACTGTTACCTCTCGTTACCAGTCGTTACCACTCGTTACCTCTTTTAGTAACAACGCGAATATCATATCAATATCAATATCGCGAGACAAGAGCTTAAAAATGTAATACTAAAAATGACATTTTCGTCCATTCGCATTAATTAATTCCGGAAAACAAAATTATTTTTGGGTGTCACTCGCATTAATTAATTCTTGCATTAATTTATACCCTTAAGGTATACCCTTTCATTGGATTTTTTTGACTTTTTTTAGAGAAACTGTTTTTATGACCAATAATTACTTTTAACAAAGGAGAAATGAATGTGTGACGACACAGCTTAAGAAAGAACTCTCTCTATTTTATTCTATCCCTATGCTTTAACAAATTATCTTTCATGATACTTGAGCTGCATGTACAATGCTCTTGCAGAATTGAAGTCAACAGGACTGTCAAGCTGTAAAAAATCCATGAGATAATTAAAGTAATCATAGTGAAATTCGTGCTCATTTTCAAACGAATAGTCTGCACAAAACTCTCTTCGTCGAATTTCGTCTAAATCCAAAGGATCAAAATTTTGTTGCTGATTTACTTTGTCGTAGTTCTCAGGTAAATAATAAAGAACATCAGGGCGTCCTGAAACAGTCGCATACCCTGAACCTCTTATTAGGTGACAATTCCAGTACTCCTTCACTTGGTCAAGATCACGCTGTAAAACATTTACAAAACAAAACCGCATGCAGAACAGCTGAAATTCATTGTTCGCATTATACGCTCCTGATTCAACCATTTCCTTGAAAAAATCGATAAGGAAAGAGCTACGATTGCGACGATATTGTGACCACCAGCTTTCGATTCTTTGGTTTGCATGCGAGGGTCCATAGATATGTGCCTTTTCTCCCGAAAAATAGTCTGTATGACTTCGTCGCAAAAATGATTGGGTGGATGCTACGTTTACATTTTCGGTTCCACAGTCTGTACGTAGTCGTTTTGGCAAGCCGTCGATAGTTTTGATTGCTTCGATAAACAAATTTGCAATATATCTGGGGTCGTTGTTGGAAGGTAGTACTTTCAACCATATAATTCGACGACTAAATCCATCAATGCACCCATGGATTGGAAAACCGAAAGGTTTTAATTTGTCGTATCCATCGATATGCCACGTGTCGTTTGGTCCGGTACTGAAGTACTGTCTGCGGACTAACCTTCTTCGTCTGCGCACTCTACAACCATCTGGGTCCAATCGTTGAAGGCTTTGCATAACCAAATCTCGTGGTACACGTAAACCATGAAATAAATTTAAACGATGCCACATTGTGCGGTATCCACTTCTAGAAGAAGGTCCTTGCAATTCACAAGTAATAGCGGTGTCGACTTCAGCAGAAATAGTTGGAGTTATTACTGGTCGTCTCTGCAATCCATAAGTTGCAAGTCGATTCTTCAATGTTCGCAATGATATATCATACGAATGTCGAAGAGATAGAAACTTTACGATTTCAGTGTAACGATAGCCTTTCCTAAAATACCATGTTATTAGATACTCTTCTTTCGAAGAAGGAATTTTCTTCCCACAATCGGAGCAATATCGATCAGTTGCTGCCGTTCCAGCAGAGCAATACAAACACTCATCCCAATTTATACGAGATTCCATTGTAAGACAATTTCTATTTTTTTAATCTATAAAATAGAAAATAAGAGGAGTATATTGACAAAAAATCTGGTAAAATTTGGTAAAAAGAGGTGAAAATTACTTCAAAGGATTATGTGGTTTTGGTTATGTGGTTTTCATTCAGTTCCTTGCAAAAATATTGTCAACCTTGGAAATGTTGAGAACATCACCACAATATTGGTCTGAAATTTAGAATCCCCTCTATTTTTATCAGACCCTCCCCTATAAACATAAACCCCCCTTAAAATTGGAAAATCACTTAAACCTCCCCCAGAAATTTTCATCCCCCTATTAAAAAGGGGGGTTCACACTCTAAATTTTATATTTTTATTGAAGACTTTTTTTAGTTAGACCCTCATAAAAAGCTTTACGTGAAGGTTTAAGCTTGGTACTCACGTATAAAAAAAAGTGGCGTTTAACACTAGTCGCGTGCGTTTAACACTAGTCGCATGCGTCTAACTTTAAACGCACGCGACTAAGGAAAAATCATCCTAGTGAGTATGCTCATTAGTCGCACGCGTTTAATGTTAAACGCCTGTACTTAGCGAAAAAAGTTAAACGCACGTATCAAAAGTTTTTGATATGTGCGACTAAGGTTCAAAGACACCGCTATGTAAACAGAATTAAAATGTCCCGAAAGTTGTAAAATCTCATATTTTTTTCGATTTCTCTTCGAGATTTTTTCACTTTCGTTTTTTTCTTACACAAAGTTTTGTTGTTAATAAAGTGGTTATATGTAATTTTTAAGCAGCATGCCAAAAGCAAAACGTTCATACTCTTTGAGAGAAGAGGAAGAGCTGATTGAAGCCTTTAGAAAGTACCCAGTGATCTACGACAAGACTGTTTCTGGACATAAAGACCAAGTCGTTGTTGAAAATGCCTGGAAAGCCATTGCAGACCAACTAGAGTTTTTAGAAAATGGTAAGTAGATATTTAGATTTAGTTTTATCAAGTTCAACGAATAAAGAATTATTTCTTTTATTTCAATTAAAAATAGAGGCGATATATATTCTTATATTCTAACGTCTCCTCATACACTCCTGTCTCGGTGGATGTTTTTAATCAGTTATTGTCGTAAGTTATATTAAAATTGCTATGGATTTTCTCAATGAGGATGAGATTTTAGGACATTAAAAAACATGCCTAATTTTATTAAATTTTTCAATTTTAGGAGATGTAGTCGAGGCGAAACGGATATTCGAGAATTTCAAAAAACGTTACCAAAAAAAGAAGAAGCATCTAAATATTGTGGGTCGATCTGGCGCAGAAGGACCACTAGTGACCAAGGCAAGAGATGCTTACAATGAATACCAATTTTTCCATTGGTACAACGACTTTCAACGGCCAAGGAAATCGACGACAAACTCCAAGTCTAAAAGACGAAAGCCGATGAAGAATGCAGAAATCAAAGCATTGTTAAGAGATATAAATTCATCCGATTCGGAAGAGGACGATAAGAAGGAGCTCAGTGATGATAGTCAGGACGAAAACATGAGTGTCCGATCACCAGGTATTGCAACTACAACGACACAACAAGACTTTGAAGACGAAGAGGAGCTTAGCGATGAAAATGGGCTTAGCGATGAAAATGAAAACGAGGAAAACGCTAAAAGCAAAGATGAGGAATTCAGCGTATCTAAGGAAGTGGTCAGTATAACTGAGGAAGTCAGCAAAATTGACAAAAAGAGTACAGTTGAAGAGACCAGCGCAATTGACAATGAGAAAAATGCAGGAAGTAACGAAAAAGCTCAACCAAAAGAAAACAAAGTGGTGAAAAGCACGAAAAGTAAGGATAAAAACCTGGAGGTCAAGAAACATGAAGATGAAAAACAATGGAGGTCGCGTAAGAGAAAGAGCAAAAAGGAGGTCGAGATGGAGACAGATCAGTTGATCGGTGAACTAGCAGCAGACATGAAAAATAGAAAAGCCAATGATAAGAAAGAGGTGAAAGCTCGGGAAAAAGATTCGGAATATCTATTTGCCTCCACAATTCTTGCTGAAATCAAGAAAATGCCATATCCACTCATGTGTATGGCAAAAAATGAAATTAACCAGGTATTATTTAAATACCAAATGATGATGCTTAGTAGCCAATCGAATTCGTCTTCTAACCAAATTAACCAATCCATGCCCCAGAATCGTATCAACCATTCTGTGCCACCTAACCGTTACAATCAATTTTCGTCTCCAAATGATGTCAATCAAGCCATGCAGTCAAACAGTCTGCACCAATTGATGCCCCAAAGCAATATCCAGCAGTCATCAAGCTTATATGGAATGCAATATACAAAACAGCAAAATACTCTTTTCGACCTGCAAAACATCCCTGATGAATATGGTACGAATCAGCACGTTCAACTCCAAGAGCAGCCCGTCCAACGACAAGCCAACCCCCTCAATATGTCAGGAGATAATCATCAACTTAACCCTACCCCACCTTCAACACCAAAAACTCCTATTTCTCAAGTAAGGGAAATGTATCATATGACCAGTCCATCTTTTTGATGTAATACTATGTTTTATTTACTTGATATGATTGATAAAAAATATCGCAAAATAAAAGTGACAATGAAAAAAATCAAATATTAAGTGTCAATGTTCTTCGTCTTCCTCTTCTCCTGTTCTGTTGACATAACTCTTTTGCCAAGACACACTTCCCTCTAGTGAACTAAAGTAGTCTTTGAGACTGTCTCTCATTTTTACACACTGGTCTCTTGGCCTTGAACCACGAACAGGTCGAATGGGTTCAAACGAGCCAGTTGGTTTTGCAGCTCTCCATTCCCCAGGTTTTATTGTACCATCACTTGACTCGATATCGACAAAACCAGAAGGTGTGTAGGAAGAATTATTTGTCAGTCGCAAATAGTTATGTAAGGCTAGGCAAGCGCAAGTATATCTCTCGACATTTTTAACTGAGGCTCGGATTGGTCTTAACAGTATTCTCCAACGAGCTGCCAGAATCCCGAATGCGTTTTCGATGGTCCTACGAGCCCGAGAGTGTCTGTAATTATAAATCCTTTCATCCTCTGGTAAGCATCTCCCTGGGAAAGGTCTCATCAGCCAAGGTTTCAAGGGGAAAATTTCGTCGCCAACAAGAAAATAAGGTAATGACCCGAAGTCGCAACCACTGAGCTTCTCTTCCTTCGGCAGGTCAAAATCTTGCTCTGTAAACCTCATTCCCATTTCAGAATTGGCTAATACCCCACTGTCATTGTTACTTCCATAAGCTCCTACATCAAACAGAGTAAAACAGTAGTTGGCGTCACATACAGCCAAAAGCACTATACTAAAAAATCCCTTGTAATTATAGTACAGGCTTCCAGATTTTTTTGGGCATTCGATTCTGATGTGCTTTCCATCAATAGCACCTATAACGTGTGGGTAGTTCCACTGCTCTTCAAATTGATTAGAAATGTTTGCCCATTCTTCAGCAGTGTCGGGTTGCCTCAAGTATTCACCCTTCAAACAGTCAAAAATGGCTTTACAGACTTCAGAAAGGATGCTGGATACGGTTGTACGTCCGATTCTGTATGAAAAGGATAGGGATTGTTGACTCTCTCCAGTTGCCAGGTATCTTAGTGTAATTGAGAGCCGTTCTCTTGCTGAAATTGGTCTCCGCATAGAAGTGGTTCGTTTTGTAATACGATGCTGGATGAGTGAGAGAAGGTGCTCAAAACGAGAAGGGGTCATTCTATGATACCTGAAAAACATTTCGTTGTCCTTTAACAAAGCTTGAAAAAGTGTATAAAACGTTCCATGGATCGGTCTTTCCAGAAAAATGTCTCGTACCCAAAAGCGTTTTGGGCGTCTTTTCCTTCGACTTTGTTTTCTTCGTAATAGAAGTAATAAAAGTAAGTCTTTACAATCATCATAAAAACTTTCATCACCACTGCTTTCCATCTCTCACAAGAAAAAATCCTACACAAACACACAAGAGTGTTCAAATTTAATATTTCATATAATTTTGTTTCGAAAAATTCTTTTCACAACTTTACAGTGAGTACAACAATAGTTCAAAAATTAAACGCACGCGACTAGAAGTTAGACGCCTGCGACAAATGGTTAGTCGCAGGCGTTTAATGTTAGACGCATTTTTTCTTATGCGTGAGTACCAAGCTTAAGAAATGAACTTAAATTGATGTTACAAAATCAAAAGACCTTGCAAGTAATTTCAACAATGAGAAATCGAACATAGATTAGAAGTACTGTTGCTAAAATAATCTTCTAGATAAAACACAAGAAACCTATGGGAAATTTAAAAAATGAAAAAGACTTAAAGTAATGTTAATTAAAATGAAAATACAATATAAAATTTTCATAGACCTTTGATTGATCTTCACTGACCTTTGAACAAGCTTCAAAATAAAAATTATATCAAAACAAAAAACAAACAAACATGACAGAATTTGATTATCTCTCTTTTTTTAGACACATGATTCTAAATGTATTCTTCAATGACACGTGGTTTGTGCACTGTTTGAATTTTAATACCGGTTGGTTGGCTACAAAAAATTTATTAGGATGTTCGAAGACTTTCCTGGGACCTATCAAATTTCCTAATGAACTCAATTTAATTTATTAAAAAAGAAGAGGATCTAACTTAAATCAAAATTAAATCTAAATTTACTTTTTAAATTAATCAAATTAACATCATTTTACACTTTCTATACACTTTTTGAAAAGTAGTTTTTGACTCCAAATGGTCATACATTTTCAACCAAAGGACCAAATTTAAAAAGTAATACCTAAAAGTTTAACCCCCTTCTATCTTGATAAAGAAAAAAGATAATGGCATAAGGTGATGGATTGCAGAAAGACGCTAAACATCCAGATATATTGTGAACCACCCGGTACTTTTATGACCTTTCAATTATGAGATTTTACCTAAAAAGACAGCCTATCAGTGTCGAAAAATACTTTGATTTTCATCACCTTTTCTGTCATACCCTATATAATATCTTATATACATTTAATACCGCTAAATTCAAGGTAAGAAACACGTAAAGGTATAAAATAGGACTAAAGTAGACTATAAATAAAACAAATGTATATACATTATGAATAAAAGCTTAAAAATATTTACAGTTTCGTTTTTTGGCTTTAAAAACAAATTAATGGCCTAATACCGCTATATTCAGGGTAAGAAACACGTTAAGTATATACGTAGGACTAAGGTAAACGATAAATATAACAAATGTGTATTATAAAAGCTTGAAAATATTTACAGTTTTTTTTTTGTCTTTAAGAACAATAATGGCCTAATACCACTAAATTCACCTAGAGGTATAATAGGTAAAGTTAAATGACAAAACAAATCTCTATCCCAGTGTGCAAGGCATAATGATATTTTTTCCTTTCGACTCCTTCCAATAAACTGTAGTATATATAAAAAAGAAAAATGGTACACAACCAAATCAAACAAATCAAATATAAACAAAAAAACTAAAAACTCAATCAGTAACAATGATAATAAAGTTTAGAGTAAATAAATGAACAAGGTAAAATGAAAATGAAAATAAAATGAAACTGTAAATAGCCATGCCCGGTAAAGCTATTCTCAAACCAAAAGGTTCTACTTGTAAATCACCCTTAAGGAAATTTTAGTAGTCTGCATCCAGTCTGCAAGTAGTCTGCACCATCTAAGTCTGCAATGTTTCATTTGCAGATTACTTGCAGACTGGTTTGCAGATTACTTGCAGACTGGTTTGCAGATTACTTTTGCAGACTGGTTTGCAGATTACTTTTGCAGACTGGTTTTGCAGATTGCTTTTGCAGATTACTTTTGCAGACTGGTTTTGCAGATTGCTTTTGCAGATTACTTTTGCAGACTGGTTTGCAGATTACTTTTGCAGATTACTATTGCAGACTACTTTAAGTCTGCAATGTTTCATTTGCAGATTACTTGCAGACTGGTTTTGTGCAGATTACTTTTGCAGACTGGTTTTGCAGATTACTTTTGCAGACTACTTTAATCTGCATGTAGTCTGCAAATGAAACATTGCAGACTTAATAATCTTCAAGATGGTTGCAGATTAGATTTGCAGATTGGCTTTGCAGATAACCAGCAAACTGTTTTATTGCAGACTTGACAATCTGCATACCATTTTTGCAGATTTGGTAATGCAGGTTGCTGCTGCCGATATTGCTGAACAACATTCACTGACGTTAGTATTTTAGTCATTTAGGTAAATTTACAGATTAGAAGTAACCCTATTGCCTATTACCTTACCCTACAAGTCAAAAATTTTCCTAAAATTCAAGTGAAATTGACGTCACGCATTTCAAAAATGTTAGAAACCCTAAACTAATAAGGTAAAACAAAAACTTTGAGCCTAATTCAGCTGATGAACCATTTTCTTTCATTTCTTTCATTTGTAAATAATTTAAAAGATAAACAAACAAAAAATGATAGCTACGATCCAGTCACCAGTGTGGCTATGATACGCTACGAGTGCTATGAGCCATAGCTGGTTAATCGAATTTCTGTTTATCTGTTCCTAGACTTGCTTGGCGTTTCTTTTAGCTGAAAAAAAATAAAACGCTTGGAAAGAGGGCGTTACAGGGCGGTAAGTATATTGATACTTACTTGAAAAAGATTTCATTATAATATTACATTGTCTACAGAATATTCCTTCTATCTTTGATAAATGCAATTTTATTGAGACAAAAGATATCTTAGGTGTTATTTCTTTCAAATTAAGCTCGACGCCTTAACCGCCTCAACTCCTACCTACGCCACCATTACGCCATAAGAAAAATCGAATCTTTTCGGCTGCCGTAATAATTTGCACACACGAGAAGTTCTTTTTCAAAACAACTCTTAATCACAATGGCGTTGAAATTTACACTACAGAACTTGATCTCCAAAGATCTATCGAATCATGACTGAATCAAGAGAAAATCTTACATATCCTTCTCCTGACACTGTCACATTTGGTGTTTATCACCTTCGTTACGTCCGATCTGCTCAGCTGGAGGTGCTCGAACTTCTTCATGATATGATCTAAAAATTGGAAATAGGATGTTTTGATTGCTGGACTAAAGACCACAAGTTGAACGATGGAACTTATATATATTAACAGTAATAAAATGTATGTATTTTCTTACTGATTAAGTCTGAAATTTTTTCAGCATCCAAGGCTGGTTTGCAAATTCCAGTTTTTCTATTGACTTGACCTAATGCTGAACACCTGTTGAAAGGAAGAACTATAATAAAAATTTGCCTTGATACACATACTAAGGAGACTCTCAATGAATAGTGGGGACATCACAACATCTACAACAAAAAATCATCTTCCCTAGCCAAACTCAGGCAAAAACGCATTTGTTTATTTTATCTCCACTTAATTTTTCAAGGCCATATCACTTGTTCGACAGGTCATTAAATCGATGGATCACTTCTTTGACATTGTTGGATAATTGTTAGCCAAGTGACCTGTCGAACAACTGGCATTGCTTTTTGTTCGACAACCCACTTGTTCGACACATCTTTTAATTGACTCCCAGTTGTTCGACACTCATTAAATCTACTACCAGTTGTTCGACAACTAATTCTGAATGTTTATGCTCGCGAAAAATCCTTGAAATGTTTGAAAAGTGAATTTTTTTTTTATTTGAAACTATAAACAAGTATGTATGTTAAGTTTTGTACTGAATAGCATTTTTGTCAATTGTTAGCACTGATTCGCGAAATTTGGATACGTCATTACTCTATTGAAAGCCACCCAACGCTTGCCGATTAAATGTAGTGTCGTACAATTGACCTGTCAAACAAGTGGGATTTTTCAGATTTTTCACACAACGGAGGAGCACACAATCTTTTCCGGCAAAATCTGAATTATCGGTATAATCTGTGATTTTTTTAGGATTTTTAAAGGATTTTGTCATGAAACTAAATATTGATATTAAAAGACAGGAGCAGCACAAAAAATTGATTGTTTGCTATATTTTAGTAATACCTTTGCATTTCTTCTTCAGAAAATGTCAACTCCATAATAGAGCCTATCAGCAATGACCAATTCGTAAATTTTTTTGATTTCCACTTCAAAATATCGATCTCATTGTCAGAGAAAACCAAAGACTTTGTAAATGCAAGTGCTTTGTCCTGAAATAACAATAAGGAAAAAATGACCTATATGCCAAAAGATATATTGACCATGACAAGCCTATAAATGTATTTTGCTAAATACAGAGGTGATTCAGTAGTGGATTTAAAATAAGGTACTGTGGACATAAAAACTAAAACGAGTGTTCTTTTTTTAATCCTAAAAACAATAGACTTACTCTGGTATCATTTGCACCACCATTGCCAGAAATCTGAAATATATTGATGATTATATCTTTAACTTAAGGCTAGTTAAGATCCAGTATTGGGTGGTATAAATTTTAAAGGTTAAAGTATTTTGTCCGTTAAAGAAATCTTCTTTGTTGAAGTAACCCAAGTAACTTCATTGCATTATTAATTTTGTAGTAATATAAGCATTCATAAAAATGTGGACATCAGCAGTTATGTTATGTTTTATAGAAAACATACCTTTTGCGGCCTTTTTGATCCTGTATTAGTTGAACTGCCATCCTAAAATAAATGTAATTGCAGATTAGAAAAAAGAATTACTAGTCATTTTCCTACTGACTAAAAACTTACATACCTTAATCGGACAAATTTTCGCGCGGATTCGATTTCGCAAGGTCAAAAAAATCGTACTTCGCAAGGATTTAATTTCGCGAATTTGCCTGTTTTTAAGCTAATTTCTTTCATTTTCCTAAGGGTTTTCGGCAAAAAGCGAAATAAAGATTTTGTGAGGATTTAATTTCGCGAATTTGGTTTGGTGACTTTTGGCGCGAAAATTTCTCCGCGTGAAAATTTGTCCGATTAAGGTATTTGCCCTTTTTATTTTTGTAATTGGTTTTTGCAAGTCTTCACAAAATTGAGACGAGCAAAGAGATTTATTAATTTATTTTTCCAAATCAATTGAATGAAAGTAAAAAATTTATTTACAGGAAAAGGTGAATCATTAAGTTGCCCAGCTGTGCTTGGTCTTGTCAATGTGGGTGTTTCGTACGTGTCCTGAAAGAATATTTTGTACATTGGAATGGAACTATGTAGGTAAGTATCAATTCAGTTTTTTGTTTTGTTTTTAGAGTCAAGGAAGGCTAGGATGTGAATACTACTTGATCTGAATAAATAAAAGAACAATAAATTCTTAAAAATGGGTGCAAGATTTCATCCCGCATTAATTTCTACGAAAGGTATAATTTAATTCTTTTGTCTAGTATGTAAAAATATTTATTTTTTAGGAACCATCGTACCTTGGCTGGCTGCAAAGGTTTTATTGTTGGTGTCCTTTGTTGGTCCTGAAGTTAAAATTATGATTTATTGATGATGACTGTAAGTTTAGATTAAACCCGATTAACCCTACTTTCTAGAATTACTAGACCTTGATTTCTCACCTTTGATTTCGTTGTTGGTTTCAAGCTTTGTGTGTATGGCAGGAGTTCATCGTTCTGTCTATCTACACGCAGTCTTGTTTCTGGAACATACTAATGAGTGAAATAGGTATTAATCTGTTAAAATAAATTACTCTTCCAATATCCTTTCTGATCTATCTGTTTTTGTCAAAAATAATTACACACAAATGTCAATGATTTTAGATTGTTACCTCTCTTTCGTTGGTGTCGTCTACTTCCATTTTGATGGCTTCAGTGACTGTCACCAAGTCAAGAACCAGCGTCTTTCTCAAGCGTTCCAACTTAAGCTCTATTGGTAAGTAATATATTAATAAATTTATTGATATGTACTTTTTTTTATACATAACATTGGGGAGCGTTTCATAGCCAAAGCCAATAATAACCAATGGATTTGCGCAAACTTTTAAACTTTTTAATATTTCTTCAGTTGTGCAATTATAAACTAAATCTGTTGTTATTTTTGTGCAAGCCATATCATGGGTTAGAAAAGGGAATGTTTCTTACTTTGCATGTTTATGAGTGATTGGGCTTCCTCCAATTTTTGTTCCAGTGACTGGCAATTACTACATCGATTCACTTTAAAGTACACAAATACAATATATATTGGATTTTGTGAGACTGCCCAGCTTCTATTAAAAATCTGACATTTAAAAGAATCAGACAGTATTAAAGTATTGGAAACTTACTGAATTAAAAAATACAACTTGCAAGCTTTATTCTAACTTAAATATGCAGTGTTTCTTACATTTTTTAAGATGAGTGTATTCTGGAGAATTGAAGTTTGGTTTTGGGCGTTTTGTAGCTTCGCTTACTGAAAGTTTAAAAATTATTGCCATTACAAAAATATAAAGTTTATTACTGTTCTCTTAGTCTACACATTCATTCAGGTTACGTCATAATTTCCTTCGTTCAGAGCCTAAATTCCTTCTCTTTGGACTATGCGCTTTGCTCTGAAAATGAATA
Organism: Tiaropsis multicirrata; assembly: GCA_032270745.1. Classification (NCBI taxonomy): domain Eukaryota; kingdom Metazoa; phylum Cnidaria; class Hydrozoa; order Leptothecata; family Tiaropsidae; genus Tiaropsis; species Tiaropsis multicirrata. Next base: position 1,115 of record JAUJPO010059804.1, on the reverse strand, counting down.
TGAAACAATGAGATTTACTGCACATGCGCATTACGATTTTCTTTCAAAAACAACATTCTTCTTTAAAAGAAGTCTTGTTACCTTCGAAATGGCAGCTTCTGTCACCTTCAGGCTTTGTCGATGCTGTTAAAAAATAGTGTATGATTGTACATCAGAAGAATAAAAATTACTTTCTTTGTAATTTTATTCTACAAACATGATAACATTTTTGACAGATTTAATAATTTAATAGAGTGAGAATTAATTTACCATTTGTTTTCAACAGGGGGATGATGGTTTTCGTAAACGTGATTTTATTTGAATTCTTTTCTGGACCTAAATTAGAAGAAATCAATTTGAATCTGAACAATTTTTAAATTATTAAAGGCTCAATAAATAAATGGTTCAAATTATATACAAACTCGTACAACTAATATTTGGAGACAGTCCCTGACTTAGAATTAATTAAGTCAGTCTTGAAATTCACTTACTTGTCTCTATACTCGAATCTTTGTAATAAATTTTGGTTATTGGTTGCATATCAACCAAAATTGCATCACTAGTGTCTAAGAAAAAGTAGGATAAAAATATCATAATTTTGCCAACCTAGCAATTTTCTTTGGTTCTGGCGCTAAAGAAATTAATTAGAGTCCTTAAAGTCCTTACTTGCTATCTTGAGAGATGCTTCTGGAGAGGGCACTTGCTTAATTGCTGGTGATGCATTGTTTGAGTCTTAAAAATTAATATGATATATCAGTGTTTTAATGTATCTTTGTAAATTATGATTTACATACATTTTGAAGGATAATAAATTTTAACCAATGTTGCATAAGCAAAGCGTGTTAATGAAATATTTACAAGGGAGTTTTAATCGGTTAAATTAAAAACATAAGATTTTTTTACAACATATCGAGACTCTTTTGGTTCTACCACTGACGATGTTTAAAACGTGCAAATTCTTACGTGTTATCCTGAGAGATGCCTCTGGGGATGATGTTGGCTTAATTGCAAGCGATTTATTGTTTGAGTCTTAAATTAAGATAATAGGAGTGTTGAATGTGTTATCATGTGATTATCATTAACATTTCTGGGATAATAAATTTAAACCGATGTTGTAAAACGTGTTAGTAGATCAG
>JAUJPO010059792.1:0-27976 GCA_032270745.1 Tiaropsis multicirrata | reverse complement strand
TTTAATTTTGGCGAGAACTAATTTTGACGAATTTTTCCCAAATTCGCCAAATTCGCCAAAATTAGTTCTCGCCAAAACAAGTTCCCTTAATGTACAATAGATCTTCTTTATCTAGGCAGATCTTCGCCGTCCAACAGTCTTGAATAGGTCTGGGATTTAGGCTATGAGAATCACGATTTGTTAGAGGAAGGGTAGCAGCCTGAATACACACCGTTTTCCTGCCTGAAAGACAGTTAATAAATAATTAAAAAAATAAATAATTGTCTGTACCAGATCCAATATCTACAGGCCTCTACAGAAAGTTAATCTTTGTATGAATGTTTCCATTCGCAAAATTTCTACGGATAATACAGTAATACAGAATTCTACGGGATGACAACTCGAAAATATGATTTTGTTTTATATCTATATTTCATTTCAAAAAGAAATTGTCGTATTTACAAATTATTCTAAAAATATTCTACATATTTATTTAATACAGATTGGTCCAGCCAATCTATTACTTTTCAGAGAAGTTCAAGGGCTTGTCTTGTTCTTTTGAAGTTGTTTACAAATTTTTACATAACACAATATATTTAAATTTCCGCCTGCGATCGTAAGAATATGTTGAAAATCTCTCAACAAAATATTGGTTGATAACCGCTCCACTCACGCCCAAAACACTTAATTTAAAATGCTAGTTTTTCAAATATTTTATTTGACAGTCTGATGGTTTCTATAGGCTAGCCTTTCACAGATACAAAAGTGCACTGTATTTTACAGGGATTTAGTAAATTGGACATCAAGATGTCTAAACCAATTTTTAAGAACAGGGTTTTCCATGCAACTGCTCATGTGAAATTTTCTTGCTTTGTCAATACATTTCATCTTCTCTAAATCTCATTCATCGTTCTTCTTAGATCTGCGTTCAAAGCTTTATTTTCCACTTAGACAGCTTCCGCGTGAACTCTTGTTGCCACTCGTGTAAACAGTCATGGTGTTTGAGGAGAGAACGGGTTTCATTTTTGAATAACTTAGTTTCCCGTTGCTGCTACTGGACGAAGATGGTTTCGTTTTGTTGACGATTGAAGTGGAAAGTGATGAGAAAGATTTGTAGGAAAAACTGGAACTCATTGTCGGTTTGTTGTTGCCTTCTTGATGATTCGATATTGGTGGATGTGGTCTGGATTTCTAGAAAAAACAAAGTGTATAGTTTTAGCTTTTAGATTCAAGAAAGCTTCCAGCGACAATGAGAATATAATTTTTTTTCAATGCTATGAATCAGGGAATGCGGATTTAAAGTATTCAAAGAATTTCTAAAGGTGTTTCTTTTGTTAGAAAGTAGGGCAAAATGACAGACAAACGAGTTGGTCTAAAGCAATGTTCTGAAACTGATGAGAAGAGCCATCAATTTCGATAAAAAGGTCATATGTCACAGGTCATCTCTCTACTGGTGAAATACTGAGTGAAATAGGAGAAATAGAGAGTGAAATACTAACTTAAGGGACATTGGTAAATTAAAAACATGCTAAATTTTTCACGGGTTCGAGTTATGACGGGTTCGGGGGTTTATGAGCTCTCAAAGAAAAATTAATCCCACCAAAATTAATTCGGTAGCCTGCCTGCTCTGTACCCCTAAGGAAGGATCCGTTTGGGTCAGGTCCCGGTCGGGTTTAAACCTCCATAAAATGCACAAAGAAAGCCAACTAAAATAATTTTGAATTACCAGTTATATGAAGTAAAGTTGTTTCTTTGATGATGCAAGATCTTCAGCTCTTTTTGGAATCGGTTGATCAATTATTTAGTTCAAAATCAAAGTTAATCGAGATTATTGTCCAGTGCTGTGTTCAGGTTGAGTTTCGGTGATCCTAGAGTGTTCTGTTTGATGATGTTATCATGCAGCATTTTTATGAACAAGAACAACCCACATAGTTCCGGTGTATTTTTGACATCATTTCCGGCCCGTCTTCCCAATGAGGTTTCCAGCCATGGAAATTGTAAACGAAAGCAATAAAGTTTGTTTGTAAGTAATTAAAAAAATACCAATATCGTCAAAAATATTTAATGCATTCTGTTATTGTTAATTATAAGCAAAAAATGGGCTTATGAATCTTATGTATCTTAAGTATGAATTTTTCTTGAATATCTTAAGTATCTCAAATGAGACAACATTGCATTATGACTGATAAAAGGAAGTTTAGGAACGTCAATATATGAAAGGACAATAGCAATATAGATTGAAAGGTGGTGTCTTTTCATGGAATAGCGCACGATTGTAGTGCTTTCCTTATTAACAAAAACTCGTGTCAATCGTCAGGTTAACGCTGCCTTCATCCAATAGTTTCCTTGTGAGGCTAATTTACCTTTTAAGGGAAGAAATTTGCGTGGAATTTAATTTCACAAATTTAGGTTTGATTCTGAAATTGAATTCCGCGAAACACGGAGAAATCGGCTTACAAAATGTTTACCCCTTAAAATTTGACCTTTTTAGGCAAAATTAGCTCTTAAATTTTCTGCAAAATCTCATAAATAGCGAAATAAAAAATGTCTTCCCTTAGTGAGTGTTTTTATTCAAAAATGATTAAGTTAAATAAAGTTTCGAATCCTTTATCATTTATCGTTTTGATTATTCTAAAATCTTCTAATCATTAAAAAATCGCAGCATATAATTAAAAATTTATACAAATTTATACGTCAACAATTAATTTCCACAAAATTGATATTAAATTTTTTTTTTTTCGTGATTTATGGCCGGTAACATATAACGGGCTGTTACCGCTAATTTGTGTCAAATCCGTTGTCCATTAGACTTTGACGGATATGGTTGGATAACCGCAGGTTTCCTTCACCAGATTCCTGTTTATCTTGAGATTATCTTCTCCTAAATGGCTTGCATATTGATGATATCCATTACGTAATCATTTCTATACGGAAACATCCCAAAAAGCGAGGCTCCGTTACATCGCCTTTAATAATTTTGTTATATGTTATATAACACAGAACTCTTTTTGAGGGCGATAATAAGGGCTGACTGGCAGCCTAACAAAAAGCTGGATGTTTGCAAAAATTTTAATCTAGTAGCAAACATCCGGTTTTTTTTTAGAATCTTTCTGTATAAAAGATTACGTAATGTTGCATGATAATTTCATCCACGCGTTACTTTAAAATCTTAGCCTGGTTTGGTCTTTTTGATACCTTTGATGCCTCATCAGCGATTGATTGCTAAAATTGCCTGATAGGCCAGCGTTGCCTCCAAGAAAAGTTTTTTTTACACTTTTCTTCGAGGCCCATTATTTTTCGTGACCGCCGCGCGTGGGGATTTTGGCAGGCACACGTGTTTTTTTCGGTTTTTACCGGTGAAAGTTTTTGTCGCTTGCCACAGATTTAGACCTTTTTTCAAACTAAAATTACTTGCTAAAGTCTTAGATTAAGCTGTAAAAGGTCTGTCGGTCTCAAAGGTCAAAGGTCAAAAGGTGACAAGCTAGAAAAAAACATAGCTTATCATGGCTTAAATACGTGATATCTTCTTAAGAAAGGTTTCTCTTCCTCTGGACTACGGTAGAATGTTGCTGTAGTGATTAATTTGTTTATTTGTTAGTTTTTAATTTGTTTGTTTGTTTATTAGTGGGTGTTTTCCTGGGAAGCTGATATAAAGATAGCTGATATTTTGTAAATATTCTACCAAGATTTCAAGGATCAGTATTTTTCGATAAATATACCTTATTGTTCGTCCTAAACTCATTCAAATTAGATATTGAAAGTGTGTAGGAGCTTTCCTGCAGCGAGTCTGCAGACTCCGTGATATTCTATGTCTATTTAACATCTAGCCAGTACCTGACCATCCCTTCAATCATCATATAAAAAAGAACCGGGCTAGGAGTCACATACTGGCTATCGTGATCTGCACACATCCTCAAATTTTGTTTGTTTCAACCTCACGTCCAGATTTAAAATGTTTATTCTTTCGGGTTAAACGTTTCATTCGAATGTCCAAGATGATCATTTTGTTTGTTGTCTGATTTCTTTTCATTTTCACTTCTCTCAAGTGACATGTCTGTCTCGTCAATCAATATCTTGGTTTCATCAATCACAATTTTACCTCCACTATCATCGAATTCATTATCTCCCAAAACATCAACTCTACTTTCTGTTATCTCCCCAAGAGGAGGCCCATTATCAATTTCATTATCCACCGAACCACCATCAACTTCACTTTCTTTTATCTCCTCCAGATGCAAGCCGCTACTCAAACGTCGAAAATTTATTAACTCTATATGGTCATTTATCTCACTATCTCCCGAATGTTCAACACCGTTGTTTTTATCTCCGTAATAATGAACCACCTTATCAGAAGTGTGATCAAGATCTTCAGGGACGCCATGATTAATGGACTGTTTCTTTTGTTGTTGGGCATCTTTCAAAGAGTAAATCACTTCTAAAACAGTTCCTGTCCTACGGTATCGGACATCGACTTTCTGATCACCAACATAGAAATTCCCGGACATCTGATTATCATCCTCGGCCAAAACCACAGATTCGCTCAAACTACTCACGTCTCCTTCATCTTTCTTCACCTCTTCTTCGGGCCAATGCAGAGACGGATTCAAACGGTTGAAAAAATCCAAATTGAATTTCCGCCTTTTGACTGCATTACGGAACCGGTATTTCAAGAGTGTTGGATTCAACGATAAGGTGACGTACAAATGCCAACGGACTAAGATACGTTTCTTTCGTCGAATCTCACGTTTGATGTCCGACATATCGGTACGGTCAATAAAACCGGCCGGCATTAAACCTCGTTTTGTTGTTCCGAAATCTAAAAAAAAGAAGAAAATTCATGATATGCGTAAGTTTCATTACGTCATTTTTCCTAACGGAAACACCCAAAATAGAGGGCAAACTCCAGATTTTTCGGCTGTCTCCGTTAGGAAAAGTGACGTAAATGCTAACTTACGCATATCATGAATTGTTTCATTTAGAAAACTACTTTTTGTCTCCTTTTGACACAAGATGCCGTTTTAACGTTTTTACGTCAACGTTTTAACGTCAATGTTTTAACGTTAAAAAGACTTGTGTCTACCGGGCAAAGCTAACCTCATAACCTCAGACAACAGAGCAGAAACAAATACAGAAGGTTCTCAATTTTTATACGGAGAGTAGTGACTTCCAAACACTCTCTGTCAATTTTAACGTCCTTCTTTGTGTTCAAGAAGCAAATCTAACAAAAAAAGAGCTCCAGATTGACCAACTACTCGACTTTTTTGGTATTTTTGGTAAGTTTGTGTAGAAGTTCGTAAAAAGCAAAAAGAATGCAAAGTTGACAGAAGTAAGGCATATCATTTCCTTTTTTCAAAGACATTATTGTTGAAAAAGCGAATATTTCAAATTCTTTGGTTGTTTAATTTGTGTTCGTGATTTAAGCTTCCTCGGTGATTAGAAGACGACTTCGCCTTAGGTTTCCGTTTAAACTTCCTTTGTGAGTAGCAGACAACCTTGGGTTTCCGCGTCTTGGAAAAATATGTAACTTCCTCTAAAATTAATTATTTTTCATAATCTCCCTTAAAAGAAAATGAAAGAATTATTATCCAAAAATTTAATTCACATCGAACATGTATCGAAGTAATCAAATCGAAGTTCTCTGTTTTCTCTCGTCCTCACGTGGCTGATAAACACTCGATTGTGCTTATAGTCAAGTTTCCCAGAAAGTTGGAATATTTCAAACCTTAAAGAGATACTTTGACTAAATTTTTCAACAATCAATAGAGAGACTTTGGAAGGTTGAAAATCGACCCTCAAGGTCCGCAACCAAGTAATCTCCCTGCCCCAGGTACCGAACATATACAAAATTGTAATGGGTTTATAATAATAACTAATTAATAATATAATAATAACACATTACAAATTCATACTTTTAACTTACAATTTTGAGGGTCACCGCTTTGTTCATTGTCCATTTCTTTACGAACACTTTCCATCAAAAGTCTGGTGAAACATTGGATAACTGGATTCGCATGTTGATGCTCTAACAATATGTAACCCAAATACGCTGAGTAACCTGAAGTATATGGAAAAGAATTATAATAACGACCGTTATAACAGTTACCCATTACAAAAATCTATATACGATATTATCGAGCACAACATTATATACTGTTGATGGAAAAATCCAATAACTCACAGTCAGACAACACGGATGGTTCGCTCTGCTCCTGCAGTATCAACACCACGTGTTTCAAAAACCCCCTTCCTTCGAAAATAATACTTAGTGATATCTTCTTCATTCTCCAATATCCAATGGCCTGTTCTTTGTATCACATCTTGTGCAAAAAACATCACCTGTTGAGAAAGCCTTCCCACATTGATGGCAGTACATGGTTTCTCATGAAGTAAACCCTTTAACACAGTAGGTTGTGTAAGTTAAACTATTATTGAAAACATAATGTATTCGTGTAAGGAACACAAAATCAACGAGAAATGCCAATTTATCAATCGAACTTTTTGGTAAATTCTAAAAAAAAATTCTCTGAATCTATATTTTTTCTTCGCTAAAAAAAATTATTTAAAAAAACTTTTATGTTAAAAAAGTTTTTTCTCCGAAATTAATGATTTTGTCTAAAGTTTGTTTTTTTCCCTTAAAATTATTTTTTTTTGTTTAAAAAAACTTTCTTTTCTCTAAAATTAAATATTTTTCTCTAAAAAACTTTTTTTATTATTAATGGCCCTCATCGGCTATGGATAGTTATATGATTAAAACACTGTTACTTAGTTTGCATAGCATATAACTTTGAAATATAACCTAAGTACACTGATTAACATTAACGTTAACTACAAAAGGGAATTTTGCTATAAAATGGGTGTCATGAAAATGTGCGGGCTCATATTATCCCAACAATCAAAGAGTTTTTACATTATTTCATAAATATATCAGCTTTGATTTGACTTTGAAGGAAATTGTGATTATTTTACTCAGGAAGTTTCGAGCACGTTTTCAGCTCAATAAAAATGACCACCATTATAGCTAAACAGACAAAAGTTCGCACGAAATCATCCGAAAAATAATTGAATTGCAATGAACACTATGTTGAAAAATGAGTGGGAACTTGCTTGGTTACAGCATTTCCTCATTTCTATCAATTACTGTTCCCAACTAGTCGTTAAATTTTAATTTCATAGTTATTTCCAATACTTGATTTCATAAAAAAATGTAGTTCAATTTTCGCGGCCGTCAATTTTCACAGTTATTCTTATATTTTGCTTTACGTTGGTCGGCTTAAAACACGTTTGACTAAATATGACATTAAAAAATATTTACATTTTTCATCATTTAAATCACCAACCAATCACCATTTAGATTTTATGGAACATCTTTTTCGCGGAACGGAAGTAAACTCTTTCCCAGTTCCCAGGCGCGCCTTTTGATTTTTTTTATATTTACGTAGAATAGCGCAAAGGATACCCTGGGAACGAGATTAGATCGCCAAAAGAGGCGCTTCTTTCGAACAAAAAAACATTTTTCAAGTTTTTCAATTTTGTCTTTTTAACTGACTATAAGTATATCCTGTTTTCGAAACACGTTTCCAAAACTACTCTTTATTGCCAGACCGCAAATTTCGGAAAAGAATACACCGGTGGGCGGAAGAGGAAACGCCCATGGTTTTTGTGGTTTTCGCCGCATTACAAAGTTCCTTTTTGGAACAGACAAAAAAGGAAAATGCTTTGCTTTTGTATACAAATTCCGATATGGTACAGTGCTTTTAACGAGCTTTTTTCATCGATTTTCAGAAACATTTTTGTTTGATGATTCAAGTGAACAAAATGTACCCAGGTTTTGCGCTTTATCGCCGATCAGTAGTATAAATTTGAAAATTAAAGTTTGGGGTAATTTTTGGCTCGAAATTTCTTTTTTTCAAAAATCTACATAGGCTAAAATAAGTCGTGTCATTCACACAGGCTAAACTAGGTACCTGGATCGATGAGTTCAGCGGCTCGTGGTAAAGTGCTTTTCTGTAACCGTTGTAAAAAGATGATTCCAAACAACATGCCGAAGATGATTCTGAGTAAACACGACACCAAACCAAGAAAGATGTTGAAATAAAACATCGAATATGATATGATATGGTACATACGCCTGAAATAAAAGTAAAAAAAGTAAAAAAATGATTTTTGATTATCTCTCTAAAGTCTGTTGTAAAAAAAAAATACTCTCATGTAAAAACCATGAAATCTGTGTGTCCGTCCGTGTGTAACACTATAGTGTAGCTAGGCGTGATCCCGCATTTTAGCCTGGATAAAATGCGCGGGAAAGTCGTATAAATCAGTAAAAAATACTTTCATGTAGGATGACACAAAGGAAACAAAAAACAACTGAGTGATACTGTCCTGGTTTCTAGACGAGAGCATTTTTTACTGACACTCTTTTTTGGAACAGACTATAGAAAGATAATAAAAAATCGGCAGGAGATTCTTTCCATAAGAGAAAGAAGAAAACAGGTTTGAAAGAGATTTTATATAGTTTTATATGGAATGGGTGTTTTAACAGTAGAAGATTCAGTGCATTTATTACTTTAATAGGATGATTTTATTGCCCTTTGCGCGAAAATTTGTCTCGCGAAACCGCGTGGGTTCGTCGATTCGCGAAATTTTTAAAACTACCATTTTAGCAAAAAAAGTTATCAAAACCATGCAATTTTGGTAAAATATGTCCATTTTTAGGGTCATTCACGAAATTAAATCCACGCGAAATTGTTCAAAGTCTTGACTCGCGAAATTAAATCCAAAAAATTTCGCGACTTTTTTGGCTCGCGAAATATAATCCTATTAAAGTACATATGATACAATATAAGGTATGAAATTTGATATTTTGAGGATAGTTAAGAAGTATGAATTTTTTATAAGAACATTTTGACCAAGGCAAGCCTTAGAAGGTATTATGGTCGCCGACTTTAATCTTCAAACATTATGATTTATGGTAAAATGCCCGGGAATAGGAGAAGAATGCCCGGTTGAGTTGGTTGTGAGGTGTTTGAAAGTTGGATATCAAAGTTTAAAGGTTAAATAATCTTGACCGGCAGTAGGAAACGAAAGGAAAATGAAAGAAATTTCGTCGGTAATAATCTGGATTAAATTTTTGTTTTCTTCTTCTTTAGGTTTCTACACATTTTGACTGACCCTTTGAAAGAGTTCGCGAAAAGCCAAACAAAGCTTTTTTCTAGGGGTGTGGTAATTTTTCATTAATTTTTTGGGATCAATATCAGGGGTCAAAAAGTTACTTTGAATATTAATTTGTCAAATTGACAGTGTCAATAGAACGGAAAAAATATTTCCCGTTCATATCATCCTTAGGGAGCGGTCATAAAGTATCTACTAGGGTGGCTATAAAATGATAAAATGGAGGGCAAAATTTTTTGCCAGCCTCAGGGGGGGGAGGTGCGAATTCTTTTTTTCGAATTAAAAAAAAATCCTCCACCTCACCATAGTAGATACTTTATGACCACTCCCTTAAAAGCAACGAGCAGCTTGTTGGAAAGGTATTTTAGAGATGTATCTAGGAGAATCAAATCACCTTTCAAAAAAGTGAGGAGGCCATGTCCCTGGTCCCCCGTTGGCGGAGACCATGTGAAATTGAAAGAAATGAATATAAAAACCTTTGAGACTTTTTATTTACCTGTTGTCTACTTGGAGCGTCATTTTGTCAAAGAGAAACAGTTTGGTAGCCATTATGTATTGGATGAGAAACACTCCTATTGCTATGGCGATGGTCGGCCTGAAAGAAAAAAACAATTTTTGGATAAAAGATTTATCAAGTAAAATAAATTAATAGTTCAATTTATATTGAGACGATTAGTTCATCTGAGACGTAAAAATTGTAAAACGAGCATTATGTAGGAGTGCACTTTCCATTCAAGTTTCAATAGAAAGCATCTCTTCCGCAGAGCTCATTTTACAAACTACTCGTCTGAGACGAATTTTTCGTCTCAGTATAAAAACATCTAATGTTTCTAAGATTTAACCTTCATTAAAACCCACTACTTTAATTGGAAAGACATTTACTTTTGTCACTCTTTTGTGCTTAATTGTTCAGAGAAAAAAAAACACAAAATAAGAGGATCAAAATAAAATGATTTCCAATGACCCACGGGGGCAATCAAATGTTTTTTTATAAAGTGATTTTGAGGTAAAAGAATTTGAAAAAATGCAAAATGATCCCCCTCTACAATTAGACACAAAAGTGTAGCATGTTATAATTGAATGTCATTGACAACAGTAAACCAGGATGATACAACAGAAACAAAAGGTTTTAAGGGTAATGTGCCTAGCTTTTATATATATAGGATAATCTCATTATTTAAAACGTTCGGTGAAGAGGCAAAAACTCTAAAACCTCAAGAGAAATGAAAATAGAAATCATCGACCCACTGTTCGTTGACTTCACTTATTGTGTATTTACTGTGTTCAATCTGCATTTATCAACCCAAGTGTCAATTCCCAGGGGATTGGCCATGGGGGAGGAGTGAATATAGAAGGCTTTGGGGAGGGAAGACTAAAGGGGGATAGACCGCTGCTTCTCATTTTCTAATTAAACGTGCTTTTTGTAGAAGTCCAACCGTTTTGTATAGGTCTTCAATTCAGACTACAGGGGAAATTTCCTCCCCAAATAGGAAAAAGGAGGAGAAAAAAACTGCACGATGCCATGATCCTCCTTAAATTTATCTCGTTCAAAAACGGGAACGCCCAAAAATAAAAAATCGAGCAGCGAGTCACGGGTGGCTATTCTGCCGCTCTCTTTCGATTTATATCGTTCAATGTGTGCTTATCTTACCATATGGAGAGCAGAAGTTGTAAAAGCATTGTTAATCTTCCATCTCTTATTGCAAAAATGATTTGTGTGATCATAATCCAATATGCACTGAATAAGAGAAAAGCCAACACCAAAAATCCTATGACAGAACAAAAACAACATATTAATTTTCGAGAGTTAACCCCCCGGTGGATTTCCAAACCAATTCTCACACGATTTCGATTTCCAACATTTTTAAGGCATTTTTGGGTTACCCCCTCGGATGTGCACTAATTTCTCCCAGACTTTTGTGTACCCCTTCGGAAATTCACCATATTTTATGAGCTGACCATTATCCTCAACAGTGGGTGTACAATTTCTTTTCTGTAAAAGCTCAAATATTTTCGTCATAATTAGAGTTTAAGATGCCTCATTACAAACACCTGGTTCATTCATCAATAGCGGATGCAGTCTAAACTTATGAAAGAGAGTGTTGACAAAAGCAGCTCTCTTCTTCTGTAACCGCCGTACCGTTCTGCTTTCCTGATTTATTCCTGTCGGAAAATAAATTCGCTAATTTTAAAATATAATCAATTACCCCAGCATGCATAAGCGACTTGGAATCCCGCAAATTTCATACTCGCAACCTGTTAGTAAAATAAATAAAATGATGAAAAATAAGACTAGAAAGATTCGAAGGTTTGACATCATCTGCTAATAGTTGAGAGATTCACAGTTAATTAAGTTTGTTATTTTGCATTTCCCAAACTACGGACACTATGCAACATCCCAAGCTTGTGATTAGTTTGTGAATCATACCATTTCCCGCATCGGGAAATGCATGTTTCACAAATTTGTGATCTTACGTTTTTTTCCTGTGTAAGAGATCTTACCATGAATGAAGCAGAGTTAAATTTCTTCTTTCGTAGAGGTCTGGGTAGGAAGCTGTAATCACCTTTTCGTAGCATCAACATGTGTTTTCTTAAAGGGAATCATAGCAATGGAATGAACATGACGCCTTCTTACTTTGACGCAAATATCATCCTTCGAAAGTTGAATGTTTGTAGAGCTACTCTTTTGTGCTTTTTCAGAAATAGAAAATCCTGGATATCCTTGGTCTTACCCCCTCCACTGGATATTTTAGGATATTGAAAATCTCGACCCCCTAGATGTGTGGGTACGGATTTTTCTGGAAAAACCCGATGGAGTTCATCATTCATTGCGCTTTCCATTGTAGAAAACTTTTTTTGTAACTTGGTCACACTTACATTCCTGTTGAGTGCTCGGTCGAGTTATTAAAAGTTTGACCACACTACTTTCCCTCTAAATGGTTTTAAGTTTGACCAAGTTTGACCACACTACTTTCCCTCTAAATGGTTTAAAGTTTAGGTTTGGCCTACAACGTATCTTTCTTAACCCTTCTTTGGCTTCAGATACCGCATAATTCACGATACACATTACGTAATGTTTTATACGGAACACATATCCGGCTTTTTGGGACGTTTCCGTATAAAAGATTACGTAATGGGAGGAGACGACATACCTATACCAACTGATGGAATTAGACATCACCAGAATGCTGAATATGAGAGCTGTGATCAAACCAAGCCACCATGATACTAAAATCAAAGAGAAAATATTTGAATTAAAAAAGCTTCACACAACATGACTCTAGAGAGTATCATAAACCCTATTCGTACTAGAGGGGGGGGGGGGCTATCTTTTTACCAAAGGTGAACTTTTGTAAACAACCCCGTTGTATTCAATTTCGCATTTGTGCCACGTGAAGCAAGTTGATGCTACAACTTTAAATCTCTGAGTTTTAGCCCTAATTTAAAACTCAGAGAATTAGAGACAAAATTCCATAGGGGTTGCAAAGAATGCAAAGGCCGCCTTTTTGTTAGAAACTTTGGTACTAAAGAATGACGTGGTCTCAAATTGGAAGATGAATTATATGTAACATACGCCCAATAGCACTGATATACTTTTCAACAATACTGATATCCAGTCCAATTTCTTCGGCTCCTTTTTGTATGAAGTCCAAATCAAAGAGTAGATCGAACAGAAGAAAAACAACATAGCCATACATTGCAAAGAATATCGTCACCTTTGAAATGGAAAAGGAAGAATTAAAATTACTGTAACTAGAGGTATTGGAACGTCTGCAAAAATCACCGATTTTGATCGAATCTAAATTTGCTGAGCTCAGTGTATTCCCAGTAGACTTTGTTTCAAAGTCCAAACAACGTTGTTTTAACGTCAGAACGTTGATATGTCGATTCTTTGGCTGTTGAAACAACGTTTTTTTAACGTCAGAACGTTGATGTCGATTCTTTGGCTGTTGAAACAACGTTGGAATAACGTCGTGTGCCTGCTGGACATTGGGAAGGTTTTAAAGGCCGTATACGGTCGCCTTTTCTATATGGTTGGAATTCCTTAGAAAAGATGACGTCATAAGAAAAAAACGAGCCTAAAGAAAAAAAGTTAAAAACTATCGAATTGCTTAACTTATTTCTAAGCCATTGAAGGATAAGAATAGTAAAGACGCACATACTTGGTACATTCCAATGTAAGTGACCAACACCGAAGACATCATTCGAGTGGAATATTTGAATTCTAAAAAGTGTGTGAGAGAAATAGTAGACAAGTAACTAGCCGTTGTATTTCGCTGCAGCTTACGCTAGCAACACGCTCACTACGTTCGCTTAATACGAAACCTTGCTCGTCTAGAGACAAAAAATAGGTAAGCTAATCCTTTCTCTCAAATTACAAGCTCTGCGTTTTGTTTTCTTTGGCTACAGCTTTTTTTAATAAGCAAAGTGTTGAGGCTCAGTATTATTCTTATTTTCTATTGTTCTAAACGATAGACCTATCGTATATTTCATGTAAGGTGAAGAGGCACGCGCTTGAGACTGCTGTGAGTTGTTTCAGAGTATAACTTTAAGGAGCGCACACATCCTTTAAATTTATAAGCTCACCCTGATATTCTTATAGAAACAGCGTGTAGTGGGCTGTTTATTCAAGCCTTTAATTTAAGTTAATGTTAGTTATTTGTTGAAGCCTGTAATTGCGCTTTGTTCGTTTAGTTTGTTTGCAGGCGTTTCTAAGGAGTACAATTTTCTAGACGCTTTTCAGTTGTTGTAATATGTTGTATTCAGAGAGATCTTATTCATGAAACCAATTTCAATGAACGGGTTGTAGTTGAATGGACTTTCATTAATTAGACCATTTTATGTTACATTTCGAACATTTTCACACAGAGTGAATCTTAGGATATATTATATTTACTGAACTGAACTGAACTTTAATCTTTGTATTCTTTTCCCATTCTTTTTTCAAACTCGTAGGTTTTTCAAATTGTTGCAATGTTGTTTTTTGGGTTTCACTTAAACATAAAGCTTATTCTAATCTATGTCTGAAGTTTATGAACCACTTCAAAAGATAGATGGATCATCAGGTTTGAAATTGTGAAATTCTAAATTCTTCCTTGTGATTTCTATGGAAACTTGACGAACACTCAATGGATAAAATATTAAGTTTCCTCCTCGCCATCTTATCAGCTCTTTTCTGCTTCGAAAGTCTGTTTTAGAGTAATGTTTACCTTCAAGGTTTTCCATAAAAGGCTGCTTGTACTCTTCTCCGCAGATAAGAATAATAATGACATTCACTTGACATTTCAAAGGACCCTCAAAACATGTTCTCTTCTCATCCTGTTGTGTTTTTGTTCGCTTATCCGACATCCTGACCTTCATTTACCATTCGAATTGAGGCTGATCTGGTGTCCTATGAAACCTTGTTTATGTTGTTTAAAACTGTGTTTTGAAGTTATCTGTTTTAACTATAAATTTGCAATTTCGTGTACCATCTTGAGAAGTCTATAGTATCAACAACACTAAACAGACCAATAGATTCTCATACGTTTTTTTTAATATAATCTGTTGTGTTGTACAAATGGATTTATATTATTTTATGAAAATTTAAATACCGCGCTTTTGTGATCGGAATCAAAAGTTTTAACGGGGCATGGGTAACCTTTTTGAACTATACTAATTGCATGTTGAATGATGAACTCTGCTCTAATAAACGATCGAATTCTTGTTCATTCCAGGAAACCAAAGAAGTAGAGAAATGTCAACGTTATACATCACACCAAAAGAAATTGCCTTCGTGGTCAGTTTCTCCTTGATATTCTTAGTAGCAGTCTGTGGAAACTCAATCGTTATTTATGTCTTCAAGAAGCGACCACGGATGATCAGTCCTATGGAGCTGGCAATCTATTATCTGGCCATTACAGATCTGGTAGCGAGTATATGCAATCCTGTGTTATACATTTACTGGCATTTATTTGGGTTTCACAATTGGCATTTCGGAGCTGTCTGTTGTACCCTGTTTCCTTCTATCATCACAGTTTCGTTGACTATGTCTCTCGGAGTGATTCTGCTGATCACAATGGAACGATGTCGTTTGCTGGTGAACCCTTTTAATCGAATTTTCACCAAGAAACGGATGAGAATCTTGGTCTGTTTGGTGCTGTTGTTATCGATTTTAAACGAGTTACCTTACATTATTTATAATCGAGTACAAACTATAGATAGCGTTGAATATCGATGTTTAAGCGAATCGGGGAAAACGAATTCGACACATTTCGAGGTAGGATCTTGCTTAAAGATATTAGACTTGCAGCAACCAGTGAATCGAACTGAAAACAACCAGACTCAAGTATGCTGGCAAGTGGGATGTCAGCAATACTCGTACTGTGCACCCTTGAATACAGTTCATTACAAATACCCACGTATCCTTACTCTCCTGTTACGAGACACTATTTTCTTATGTACACTCGTCGCGTCCAATATTCTCATCTACCGCGCGTTAAAGGATAGCGAGCGCCTGGAGACGTTGAAGCGTATCAGTTGCTCAACACTTGATCCTGATCGAACATTGAAAATGTTGTTGTTGAATGCTCTCGTGTTTACTGTTTTAGTCTTACCTAAAGACCTCTTTTACGTTGTTTACACTCTATCGAATTTGAACGGAGAGCTTGGGATTGACCCGGAGACGGGTACCACTGTCAACTCGGCTTTAAAATTATTACAACAGTGTAATTGTATTGTTAACATTTTCATTTATTCGAGACTACATGCATCGTTTCGTGGCAAAATTAAAGGCACTTTTTCAAAATCATGAAAAAATGTCACACATGTGGCTATCATCTGGTATAATGTTAAATAGATTCATTTGTGTAACGGGTATATATATGATACTCTTTTGAATTAATTGCCCTGACAATGTTCTTGTTTTTGAAATTACCAACACTCCTGATATCCATAACATACATAACATCCACTACATAATAGACAGAGGTCTAGGCTTTTAGGCCTTCCTCTCTCTCGTAGTGAAGGAGTTTACGCTCTGAACGAAGGAGATTATGACGTAGCCTAATCCATAACGTAATCTTTTATACGGAAACGTTCTAAAAATCCGGGTGTTTGTCACTAGTGACAATAAAACTAAAATGCAAACATCCGGGATGTTTCCGTAAATAAGATTACATAATGGATATCATGAATACAGTATACGAAGAAATTTATGACTATTGAAAATATTACCATGATTTTTTATAACTTTTATTTTTTCTTATCCCATAATTTTTCCCAATATCCCGTGATATTCGTTTGTTACACATTACGTACTACGTACACAAAGCATTTAGGCAAATTTTTAGTTTGGACGAAATGTTTCGTCGGACAAAATTATTCGTCGAACATAAAATCCTCCTAATAATTTCGTCACTTTTGTCCGACATTTTTTTGTACGATAAGGTATCGAATCCGATCGATCTTAACGAAGAATACTTGCTTCTCCTCCCTTGCTTCTATTTCAAGGTCATAAAGTCTGCTTTGGAGTATTGTTTACCGTAATAGGCTTGTACTTTTCCACAGATAGGAAAAATGACGATTTGAAAATTTCAGGACTCCCAGGGTATCTCTAACTGGAGATTCTCAGGAATTTTATCCTTGAGGAGGTCAATGGGTATTGGGCTTTTCCAGATGAAGGTCCGTACTCCCCCTTGTTGAGGATGTCGACACCAACTCCCCCTCCCCTGGATAGCTGTGTTGAAAATTTGGAAATCCTAGGATATTGAAAGTTTCGAATCCACTAATTGGGTTGCGGATTTTTATTGTCGAAGAGCTCGTTTAGTATTTTGTATTAGTGAGAACGCAAACTTGAAATGAATTATTTACCTGGTTTATATTGATACAAAGATTTTCGGAATCTTTGTTGAGCTTTAACAATTTGATTTTTGAAACCTTTCTCAGCATCATCTTTCTGCGCCTTGGTTTTCTCTAGGTACTCACTAAAACGAAGATGAAGGACAATTTCACCAAAAAAAATGAAAATATTTTGTGTCCGATCATTGTGGCCCTTCGTGGAAACAATTCATCAGCTGCCTAAAGATGTTGAATATCTCGGAGCATGCCACTTAAAATATATGTAATTGCTTTCGAACGACTTCACATTGGAAATCCATTTGAGTTGGATTTAAACAACATGCTGAAAAACCTCTCAGCAAAACACCAAGGGGGTGCCGAAATTCAGCCAATTAGTTTCAAAACTACCGAAAATTTTAGAACAACAAGAAGAAAAGAAAATCTATGCGGACATCCAAAACTTAGATAAAAACATCGGAGGTTGTGGCCGCGAGGGGATTCAGGCATTTGTTTTTTAAGTAGAATGTTGCACAATAGTTTCGAGTCATCGTGATAGTGGAATCTAGCTCGTGCAACCCCAGTGACAACCAGGATCACATAAAAACCAATAAGATCAATTGAAAGAAATTTGGAGACTTACGGTATTGACTGGTCAGGTTTGGGAATTTTTTTCAATAGTTTTGTCACATGGATATACATGTATTCTGTTTTCCAATCTTCATCATTTGCAAACATCCAATGAACACTCTTTTGGAATGGAAAAGACAAAAGAATATATACAAAAAGCATTTCTTTCGTCACTTTCAATGTTGGAATAACGTTGTGTGTCTGCTGGGTGTCCAGGATCGATCACTTCGACAGATATCTTCTATATATTATGACTGTATTCAAGTATTTAATTAGGATATCGCTATTAGGGCAGTTAGAAGTGATGAACAATCAAGGTTACATATATCTGCGCTATTCGAGCTTCTTAAGCACTATTTCCCGTAACAGGGAACAAAAAATGATTAGAGCTAAACATTCAAGGAGCAGTGTATTAGAAGACACTTGTTCTATACTTTAACCCTTCCTTAAATGTGGCCTTTCTTATTTGATCTTTTTCAAACTAAAAAATGGCTTAAAAAGGTCTGACCTCTGATGATACCTTAAGAGAAGAAATTTTGGCGATCGGGCCAATTCGCCAATTTTGGCATATATTGGCGGAATTTATTTTGGCGAAAAAATAGCAAACATCACCTTTAAAGGCTTCATATTTTCAAAAAGTTAAATTTGGCGGGAATTTAATTTGGCGATTGACCTAAAAATTTAAATTTGGCGAGAAGAAATTCCTTCTCTTAAGGTAACTTCCAGTGTGGTTCGTTGGAAAAAGAACATCATCCTTCATAAATTGATTAACATTACCTTATTGGTAATAATTTTCGCGCGTATTAATTTTCGCGCATCAAGAAAAATAAATTTTCGCGCGTTATAATGTCTATAATGTCTGTCTGCGCATAATTTCGGTATTAAATTTCGCGCATTTTTGGGCCTCTGCACGAAATTGCGCGAAAATTAGTACCAATAAGGTAACACTCACCTCACCCAGGGCCCTTCTGTATTTGCGTTGTTTCAATGTTTGAATGAACCTCCATACGAATTTGAAGAATAACAACAACAAAGCAATGTATGTCGGGTAATCGACCAATGATAACAATGCACCAACAACCTTTTGTGATAAAAGGAATGGAATCTTGATTACTCTCTAACCAAACAGGACGTTAAAACATTCTACAGACATTGAAAGAACGTTGAAAGAACGGGTCAAAATGAGCATTTTACATGTCTTAACCATTCGGAGAATAACTTTTATTAACCTTTTCTAAAGAACGCGTCATTTCTATTGTTTTGAATAACCAATTATATTGAATTATTTATCTTATAAAAACCTCTACACAACTGGGAAAAACCTCTTGCGGATGCCTGCTGGGTAATCGAACTTACCCGAGCGAGAGGGCCGTTTAGGAAGATGGGCATGCTCACGGGGGCGGCAGATTATTTTCTGGAAAAGCCAAATCTCAATCAATTTCAATCAGGTTGAACCTAGAAAATCATCTCACCTCTCCGTATCCAACAAAAGCCCAAATCTTGAAACAAGTCGTCATGAACATAAAGGCACGATATCCTTCAAGACAAATCCTATGGAGTGAACATCAGTCAGAATGGTCACTTCAATGGGGTAAATTTTGACACAGCTTGATATCCGCGAATGAGTTACTTTAAAAGAATTCACGGGAATTTATTTTCGCGGATCGGGTCAAAATCCGCGAAATTTAATCCCCACGAAATTTTATCCCATTAAAGTAATAAGAAAATGGTGACAAAACTGAAACTGAAAGCAATTTTACTGGAGTGAAAATGTAGGATTTCTTTCAGTGAGTTTTGATAAAATACTCTTGTGCGTTGTAAACCAACTGTGACCCCATAGCTGTCAACCATTCGACATTATGAATAAAAAACAGACCATCTTTCCAACAAATCGTATTTTACGAAGTGAAAAACCTGGTTTAGATATTTAATAATAAGGCACACTGACCAAATGATTGTTAATATGACACCCAGGAGAGAACCAACAAGTTTGTTTTTCATGTTTTGACAAACGAAGAATGGATACGCAACAATGGAGATAAAAAATGCTGACAAAATCTTCACAAAAACTATGAAAAAGAACAAAATGGATAGTATTAGCTTCTAGGAAGCTATGATTGATCACCCTATGGTCTCTACTAGACGTTCCACTTGCTTAGATCGTCACCCCCCCCCCCCCCCCCTCAGTCATTCCTCAATTCACGCATGCAAGCAATCTCGATTTTCCAAATTCGGGGAAACTTTCACGTAAATCAGGGAATATTTTGCAATTCACGCATCACGCAAACAACCTATTTTAACGCATTCACGCAAATTTCTTTCAAAATTCACGCATTTATTCACAAAGTCCATTCACGCAATCCCTCATTACTCACACTCAACAAGGATATTGGACAGTAACCAGTTAAAAAGACAGATTCTTACTTTGCGTCCATGCAGGCCAATTCAGAATCATGAAACCAAATTGGATGCCATAAATCCTGTCGTAGTTGGATAGCAATACATTCAAACAAAGTGTGGCCACCAATCCAAAAGAGATGGCAAAACCTCTTCGATTCTCGTAGCTATCCAACATGTTGACCGGTCTGTAAAGAAGATAAAAATATTATCAAATTTAATGTTTACTCAAAAAACTCTATTTTATTGGTAAAGTCACAATTGCGATGTGGCATATAATTCACCTGCCAATTTTAGACCACACCGTTCTCTAGTACTAAAGTCTCTAAAATCGCTTGAATAAAGAGATTTCTTTTGTTTCGATGCTTTGTTCTCCAAACTCGTTTCAGAGACTTTACTAAACGGAAAACTTGGGCTCAAATTGGCAGGTCCACAAACTCGTTGTTAGTGGTGCAAAAAAAAGGGGATCGGATTCTCCTTTTGACCCTTCTTAAACTCACCATCCTGCTTGTTACCTAGCCTGTCCTATATTTGATTATTAAAGTAATAAGATCTCAAATCAGTGGAAACTCTAAAGCGCGGACATCTCTATTTGGCGGCGCACATTTATTTCTCCGATTCTTCAGTTAAATTTTAGAAAACATTTTAAAATGCTTGAATTTCAAAAAAACCTTCGGTCGCACAATATTCTCATAATAAGAAAAAAGCAGGATAAACTAAAAGGTGGTTGCAGTAATAATAACAGAAAACTAAAAGAATGACGACTGCATTTATTGAATATTTCGACACTTGCGTGTCTTCTTCAGCAGAAAGAAATAAGCATACATACATGACGGGACCTGGATATCCAAAACAACATCCAACACATGTTTTATGTCTGCGTCTTGTAAACATCATCACGGTTATAAAAGCCAACTGAAAAATAATAGAAATAATTGAAAGTTAGTGTTAACACACTGACTGGCGGAAGAGCCTGAAAACAAAGTCTCAAGTCCTAAATATCAACTCGTTGTTCTAGACCCGAAGAGAAATAGAAGATTTATTTCCCAGAGAAATACAGATACATATTTACTGCAGGTTGTGGTTCAAAACCTGTTCGTCGTCGTGATTCTCGATGACAATTTGTTGACTTACTCCGATAATAAACATGACTGCAAAATTGATTCCACTCAAGTTTTCATCGTGGCACACTAACGTCGTGGGAACCAAACGCTCCACACCAAAACTGTAACAAAAGACAGAGGAGAAAATAAAGAATATTTTTTACGGTCAAATTTCCATCCAAAAGACTGATTTCGAGGCCCAAAATAATATAAACGTTCACCTTATTCATGATATGCGCAAGTTAGCATTACGTCAGTTTTTGAACAGAAACACCCAAAACAGAAGAGGCCAAATTCCGGATTTTTCGGCTGTTCCCGTTTAGGAAAAATTACATTACGCATATCACCAAATAGATATCTATGGGCAGAACTGAAGATAACAGATAAATAATTAACAACCTACCATCTAGCCCGTATTCCATCCACCACAAAAATAGAGGACAACAGTCTAATCTTAGGAATATTTCGTTCTATATCTTCAAAGCATTCGGCCGCGTTCTCTATAAACGTCTCAATATGTTTTTTACCAAGTTTCGTAACCGCGGCTATTTTTTCCAGCTGATCTGCATTTCCAGTAACTGCTAACAATTCTTTGACAATAACTTCGGGTTCGAAGTTACCACTGAATATCCCAGATGAAATGAGTGTTGTTAGAATGAGGGTGGCATTGGCGGACGACAAAATGATCATGGCGTGTTCAAAGGGCGGGCTGTATGTAAAGGAAAAGAAGGTAGAGTTTAGCGTAAACGCCAATTATACCAACAATATATAAAACTATTATCTATAATAGAATTCATGAGATTGATTGATAATTTATACAGTATTAGATAAACCATAATCAAATCCTATAGCCGATGATAAAAGTCAAACTCGTCAAAAAAAAGTCAAAATAATAGTAATTGAAATTCCACTGTCTCCTCTAATAAACGCATTTCAAAATAAAAAGACAACAGTTAAAATATGTGAAAGTTGTCACGTGATTTGGGTAGTTTTACGGCTTCCTCGGTAATGATATAACTAAAGTAGAAAGTCCACAAACACGGCACGTGAACTCTTTCGGTAACATATACCGCATATACACCAAATCAGAGCATAGTCACAAGAAGAGATAGTCTGGAAACGGCAAGGAATTCTATTAGCCGATGTTATGGTTTACAAAAATGCTTGTGTCCAGGACATCGGACCTGCAAAAGTAGACAAATATGGTAAATTCAATGGCGATCCCTTTTGTTTCCATTTTTGTTTTGAACAATGTCAATTGTCTAAAGAACCAATCGACATTGGTGTTTTGACGACCATTGGACCGTCGTTCCATTTTCAACATCATTTTTGCCCGTAGGCAAAAAGCTTAAGCGACGACCCGAGCGTTTCCAGACTATCTCTTCTTGTGACTATGTTGAAACGGAGTAAAATCTGTTTCCGCGTATCCAAGCTTTTTAACATCTAATCAAGCGGTCAGTCAAAAGAAAAGACAAGATAATAACGAACTATCTTGGACCAATACATATTTGTTTTGCAGTTTTGAAATTAGCTTTTTTAATGCAAACATAGATTCTTTATTACTTTTAATATACATGAAGCTATTATTTATATATAGTCTAATAGATTTTTGTATCCTGTATGGGAAAAAATCCGACTTTGTGTCTTTGTAGAAAATGAAAATCCTTGAAGAATCTCAGCTATTGGCATCTACCTCATTGGAAAAAAATGGTAAAAAAATGGGAAACTTTTATTACCCAAGTTTTAGTATTGAAAATGACAGGCAACCCAGTCAAACATTTGTTGTACATAATTTCATTCTCCAATATCACAATTGACGAAATCATTCATGAATATATATAAAAATTTTGGCAAAAAATCGACTAGTCTAGAAACTCAATTTTTTGTCAAAGCAATGACTTTTGTCAATCCTTTTCAAGCCAAGGTTTTGATTGCCGACCTTAACCAATAAGGTTCGACGCAGCAATTAATCGAGCGACAAAATTAGTGTCATAAGAAAAATTTCAAAGGTTTCTCACCTTATCAGCCACAATCACACTATCAATTTCACCAAATTCCAATCTACCTTGTCTCTAGATCTACACCTGAAGAAAACACCAAATATACTTTAATGAGAATAAACAATATACATATTTGTGCAAGTCCAGTGGTGTAAGCCCTTAAGTAAAAACAACAACTTGTTAAATGCAGTGCATTTTGCGATACAGAAATTCGATACGATTTTAGTGTATAACTTTTCTCAACCCCTAAACAAAAAACTCGTTAAATATTGCCTGTCTGTTTTAAAAAGGTGGCAAACAACTAGCTTGTTCCCATTGAAAAGATTTATGTTGGATATCTCAAATAAATGTTTCAATGTTTTCATGTGGTCATTGAAATACCATTTACCAGGCTAAAATTTAATTTTTTTCAAATTATTTGATAATAAGATTTAAAACAACAACAATAGAAAATAGTAACTCCTTTAAAAGAAGGTTTATTTGAATCAATAACGGAGCCATCTAAATCAGGAAAAGTTCGTTTTAAAAAAGATTAGGCTGTTCCAGAAACAAGATGATAGGTGTCTGGGGATAACATACAGTTGGCTCACGTCCAGAGGCAATTTGGGTCCTAGGCGTCAAATCAACGGTTGTCCGCCGGTTGAAAATGTAACATGATACATTGATATCAGAGAAAAAGCTTACACTATTTCCACTACCTTGCGCAATTCTTTTTAAAACAGCACATTTTAGCAATAAAAATTGTTTTAAAAATTATCGAATTAAACACAATGGCAATCGAAATATCAACGACTCTAGTTAAATTAAAGATTTTCATACATCCAGAGCAAAGAATATACAGTACATCATGTATCGACTCGAAGAAAACTACATCACTGAATTGGTATTTATAATACAAGTGTACTTTCTGAAATCAATAATATTATCATCAACAAATACAGTTGCTACGGACTTCTCGTATTACAGCAGTGAGTTTTGTAATGTGAAAAAAAATAGATTCTATGAGTAAATGTCAATAAAGAATTTATTAAATACATTTTAACAAATCTCAGTAAACATGCACCAAGCTGGAGGGTCCTAATAACACAAATAAGAAGATTTTCTAACTGAAATGAACTCCTCCAAAGGTGCTAATTATACAGGGCTCAATTAGGCAGCTCCATACCCTCAATATAGAACCCATGAATTTAGTACACAAAAATCAAGATATTCGAGACTGAGGTTTTGCAGATAATTTCCTGATATTATAAATAGTACAACTTACCATTTAAGCTCTCCTCCATTTGTTATGTGATATCACTTGTCCATTAGAGAGATTAGCAAACTAAACAACAACAAATAAACAAGCAGGCAACAAGACAAGATTTCAAAAATTGCTGACCACATAAAAGATTACGTCATTAACATTTTCACATCTCCCGTTATTCAAATTTTGAAATAAGGCACTTTGAAAGCAATTGACGTCAAAAACATTTCATAATAAATTCTATTTTTGAAAGAAGGCACTTTGAGGATGTAAACAAAACAAATATATTTGGGAAATACCTGAATGTTTCGAAACGTTTTAAGGTTTGAAATTAAATTCGTTACCATGGAGATGGAAAATGCCTGTAGCATGCTATTTCAAGTATGTCAATCCCACGATAGTTTGAAAAATAATGATTAAATGTATTATTTACTGTTGCTGAAAGCTTAAAAGAGAATAAACGCTTATAAAAAAAGACAGTTAAACCAAGAACATCTTTAAAATCATTAAATCTTTACTTTTGGGACAGAATTATGACATCACAAAAAAATGAACAAACAAGCAAAGTTTATAGTAAAGATTCTACCAAACTTCTCCGGTTGGGTTTTACAAATCTGTTTGATCAAACTATAGACATCGAGCAAACAAAAAAGAGTTTAGAATTCTGACATTTTTCAAGAAAATAAAAGTACAAAATATATACAAAGCAACTAGACAAAATTAAAAACCATTTAATAATAAAGTAAAGATACCGGGAAATGATCCTCAGTCGAGTGCAGCTAGTAAACCATCTTCTTTTCTCTTTTTCGCAAGATGTGCTAAAGACTGAAATGAACAAATAAACTTATACAAACTTAAGAAACTTAGCTTAAGGGACAAACTTTTCGCGGATTATTTCACGTTTTTTAGTGTCTGCTGGTACAGCAAAGTTAAATTCTGCTTAAGATTCTTTCCATTTGCCTATTTTTTCCAGGAGAAACATTTTCCTGTGGGCAAAACATGTACAGAATTTGAGATCAGGTCAAAAATCAAATCCAAATAGAGAATTTGAACAAGTCTGACCTATTTCTACCAACCAAGCCATATCTATTTTGGGGCTGGTCTGTATAATGGAAGAATTTGAAAGGTTGTAAAAAATAACTCTAGATATTTTGGCAAGAGGAGTTCAAACATAACATTTGGTAAATAGTGTATTGATGAGAAAAAAGTTAGAGGTGGGTGGTTCTATTTCATGTCGTGCACTGAACACAAACTTTATACCATACATACCTGAAAAGTTCTTGGCTCGTGAATGGCAAGTTCAGAAAGCACCTTACGATTCAAAAGAACATCATTCTAGAAAAATAGAGTGTAATTTCAAACATTTTGTAGAGACCAAGAGGTAAAGAAACCAAATACACAGGGTGAAGGAATCAAAGTTTTTTTAATGAGTCCAAGGTCAGATATTTGGTAAGACTTTCCCATACCTGACACCCACATGAGAAATCTTTATCTTTGCTGCATCCCAGCCCCCCCCCCCCCCCGGCCACAACGCCTCTGATAAGAAGAGGAAAATATTGAAAACTTAATTTCATTTGTTTGTTTTTGCTTGCATAGACTAATGATATCCATTGATTAAGGTATTTAACAAAATGATTGATACCTCATGTAACTGATTAACAACTGTGGCGTAGTTGGTATTGTGTTCTCGTGCTCCAATGTTTATGCGTTGAATCCATAACTAGGATTAAGAAAAGAGAATTGTTATAATTATAATGATGAAGGATGGGGTGAACTTACAGTAAAATTAACAGAGAAAACTATACGCAGAATTCATAACCATGATATTTTTTGAAAATCATTCCAATATTGCAAGAAATCTTTCCAGGTGAACAAAGACTTTGAAAACGCGAGGGATGTTCAAATTGAGATTGAGAAACACGAAACCAAACCATCAATCATAATTGACATATTTACGAGGCCTAACAGTAACTGATATTTTTACATATGAGAAGTAAACCCAACCTTTCGCATATCTCTTTTCTTTAATTTTCGGCTGATATATTGATATTGCAGTGATTTGTGAACACTTCTTACTGCCAAGCTGTAGCAATTCTTCCTTCTTCCTCTAAAACCCTAAAAATAATCATCATTAATAGAAACGATTCACTCAATAAGTATATCCGAAAACAAGATTTGCTGGGCTAATACCACTCCCCAATGTACAGAGTAGAGATTGAATCTAAGTCTTAGATTTTCAGAAGAAGCAGTGATTGGTAGTTAGGCCATCAGACTTTTGTCATAAAAAAGACTCTTAAATTTCTCAATGTTTGACTTCTTCCCATTTTTAGCCTTGGCGCTCAATGGGTCAATAACACCAATTTTTTGTAAAATACGCAGACTGTGACTCTCTACCCTTATATCTAAAATAACTAATAAAAAAATCAGACCAAGCAACAAGCTCACAATCTACAACATAAACAATACTCACACGAAAAGAAATAATTTCAAGACTCTAAACACAAACAAATATGAGAACTCAACATCAATAATTTTTGATCTAGAAAAGTTGAGAAATTAATATGTAAGAACAAATTTTTGTTTCTGCGTTACCGGTCAGGTGAGAAAATTTCTTAGGTCACCCAGCTGAAAAAAAATAATGAAATTTAGAATGGGTGCGACAATTTCAGATTTTTTTAAAAAGCAAACAAACAAACATCTTTAACAAAAAAACAACAAAAAAATAATTCATTATAATCAAAGCCAGAAAAAATTATGTACAACTACCACTATACTTTTTTAGTTTTGTTCAAAAGAGTTGGGTATAGTCGAGTGCAGTTGTGCTGTATGCAATCTTTTTGGTTGTGATTGTAACGATTGCGTTTGATTAATTTCGATTGTTTCGACAATTAAATTTTCGATTGACATCGTCTGGTTTACCATGATTTTCTTGAATTTGTTCTTTATTTTTGAAACAATATTAAGTCACTGGACATGGTATATGGGGTCTTCAGAGTTTAGAGTTTTAATTTAAAATTTTCTAGACTTTTTAGCATATAGGGCCATGATCACAAATTAATGAGCTAATTAACTTTCTAATAATTAGCCTTTATGGTGGAGTGCAAACTAGACTGTATAAAATACAGACTAGGCTATGTATAAAAGAAGGACAAAGAATGCTAGGAAATCAGTTGAAGTTCCTCCTTCTTGGAGTGATGACATGGGCAAATAAAATTGAATCTTATTTTGACATGAGGCCATTTAAAAAATTTGTTGTTTCTTCAAAAATATGAAGTCAAAAATATTGAAACTGTCCAGTTGAGCTTTATCCAGAAAATCAAGCACCATGAAAAATCTGGTCACGGCTGAAAACGTTTAAAAAAACGATTCTCCATGGAAAGAAGGCGCAAACGATACATCATTATCTACACTCGGAAAATCGACAGATTACGACCAGTCTCCCAACCAAGACTTGGCAGGCAGACTGTGTTTTGTGAAAGCAAGAAAAACAAGAGCGTCAGCTGCCCTGCAAACAATCCGATACAAATTTCTGTCAACTCGTGGATCGATCCTCTTTAACTCCCTTCCCAAAGATTTGAGGAACTTGAGTGGGTGTCCAGTTCTAACTTTCAAAAATAAGTTAGACAAACTACTTGTTT